>BLSH010139134.1:3418028-3433528 GCA_018402905.1 Glandirana rugosa
GTCTATTGTAACTGTTTGAAACCGTCGAAAGTGCACGACGTCACAGAGCATACTTAATCGTCACACCTCATTAATCCGGCATACTCGTTACTGTAGACACTCGACCCGGTCTTAACCCTCGAAACGGTTGTCCTCACCGCGAAGATTTTCTCTGTGTTTATCAACGTACCTATAACACGTACGTCTTATCTTGGACCTTTATATCCTTAATTTTACGGTGTCAGACCAAGTTGGTCTATTCACTCAAGGCCCATAATCCCTTACAATGTCTAACATTTCGTCGTTACTGAGAAAATACTATAATTGGACAAGTAATGACTACGGAGGATGAAAAAAAAATTTATAAGGAATAAATTTGTTTTCAATAGTATGTGTACCTTACGTAAACATAACTCCATGCACGACGTCTGGCCCAGCTCACAGATGTCATTGCTCATACGGCCTAATTACTCCACACTGCTAATTCATACGAGACACTGCAGCACGTGAAAGCTGCCAAAGTTTGTCAATGTTATCTGAGCCCTTTTGTAAAACACAGCTGTGTCTTCATCCTGCACATCTTCCGACAGTACTGAATTTCAATCACGTCCTGGGAAAATAATAAAATAAAAGCCAAATCTCCACTTCAAAGGAAACAGCACATCATTCAATGCACTACACTTGGTATACCAAGTCTTTGTTTGGTGGGTCTTTTTTCCAGAAAGTTTACGATCTGGGTATTGTATTATAAAAAAAGAGATATATTACTCAGTACAGTAGCTTATTGGTTAGAACTTCTACTTTAAAGCATTGAGGTCATCAGTTCAAATTCTGGCTAATACACATTCTGCATGAAGTTTGCATGTTCTCCCTGTGCTTGTGTGGGTATCTCTGGGTACTCTTGGTTTCCTCCGACACTCCACAGACATACTGGCAGGTTAATTGGCTCAAGTATATGTTTCTTATATGTATGCAAAAATAGAGACCTTAGATTGTAAGGTCCTTGAGGGTAGGGGGATGATGTGAATGTACAGTATGTAAAGCACTTTGGAAATTGTTGCTTTATTAATACCTATCATAAATGAATATTTCAAATGTCTGGGCCATTCAAGCGAATGCGGGGTATTCAGTGCACCCCGGCAACTTATGCACATTTCCTCTTGTCTTATCCCAGAAATCCGGAGCTTCTAACTCCCTGTTTGGGCACAACTTGGTGCCTTTGATGCACTGCAATCCCAAGCAGTGTTGTCAGCCCTGCCTGCTGGATTACTGAATACCACCCATCTCTGTTTTTCTTCACATGCATACAATGCTTTAATTTCCAGTAAAATAAAATGCTGTTACCTTGGCTCTCAAGAGCCTGCCCACACACACTGTGTGAAGAGAAAGGGCTTTTGGGAGATGTAGATCTGGGGGCAAGCCTAGCTCAATAGCTGCCACTGCAAAAACCGCACAGGCTTGTTGATGATGAATAAAACAGGTTTCCCACTAGAGAAATAAGATCTAAAAAATGAATGCCAACACATACTCAGGACTGTTCGGGAGTAAATTTGGGTAATGTATAGACATATACATTGAGCTAAAATAAATACAAAAAATGGCACTTGTATCATTACTGTCTTTACTAAAGTAATATAAGGACCAAGCACAGTGTTTGTGTGAAGCAATGGACCTTATGATTGAATGTGAAAGAAAATGCAGACAATGTTGCCCATAACAACCAGCTTCAGTAGTTAACTTGCTCGTACTTAAATGGGAAGCTCATTGCTTGTCATTGATAACAATGCGACTGTTCTTTCTTCATACACTTTATTTCTGCATTTTCTGTATCTTTTAGCATACCAGGTTTACAAGCACCAAATCTGAATGTACCTAATATTGCCAAGTCACAGACCGGGAAATGGCAACTGCAAAAGTATGCCAGAGAAAAGCTGGAAATCCTTGTTTTTTTATGGCTTGATTTGTAAGCTTGGTTTAATTTTTGCATTCTTTATTTATACAATTTTTCAGGACATAAGTGAACAACAAAAAAATAAAAAAATACATATAATAAAAAGACATAAGGGAAGATTGGACAAATGAACAAATACAATAAGTAACAGGTATTGTCCGTCAAAATGAAAACTATGCGATCTGAAGGGCCACAAATAATAAAAGAGTTTAGGAAATCCTAGTAAAGTTGTAAATAAGGTCAGATGTAAATCAGACTATAGTGCCCAAAATATGAGAAGAGTGGTATGGGCAAAAAGGATCCCTGGTCCCACTACTAGGACAGGTGGGATTGCTTATCTCAGATATCCCATGATACAGGAGGTATCCCAACTTGCTCATGTATTGTACGCAGAGGAAAGTACTAAAGGCAGAAAAAAAGGGGGAGAGTGGGTGTGCAGTCAGCGGGAGCCCACGCTGACAGCGCCCAGCATAATGATTCGAGTGCAGTCATTCAATCTCCTTGAAGGTATTAGGAGAGAGGTGTGCTGGCTTTAGTAGATCACCCTCAGCAGTACCGTGACACCAAACCAGTTACGTTGCCCTCAGGTGTTTGAATTTGTCAGTGCAAGTAAATTCAATCCAGTACAACAACATGTTTCGGAATTTAGTATGCGTGTCTTTTATTGAACTTGTGAGGTTTCCCATGTTCCTGATATCCACCACTCTTCTAAACCATTGTTGGATCGTTGTTGGGTTAGGGGATTTCTAAATTGCTGGTATGCAGGACCTAGCCGCGTTCACCAGGTGGCACAATACGTTTCATAGGCCAATGTCGGGATTGATAAGGACTAGACAGATATTCTATCCCTTATTGCTTCAGTGTAGTTCCCCTTTAAGCTATGTTAAATAAATCAGTACATAAATTCATGTGTTCAAAATGTGACAAAAATACCACCCCTAATAGAAATCTGTAATCTCTATATTTAGCTGGCTATGAAGCATCAGAAAGAAGTGGTCAGGCTCTTATCACAAGCTTCATTTAGGTTCTAGAGCAACTTCACTGTGGTTGATATTGTTGATACCAGTAACTAAGATCTGGTCTAGTGGTTCAATAACAAAGGACAGGCTCTGTTACACAGAAGGATTTCAACAATCTTTGTGTACCAATAGGTCTAAATGTAGGGCATGATTTGTACTTGCCCCTAGAGGTAACCTGATCCTTAGTGTTGCCCTAGATCCGTCTTTCTAAATCAGGGTTTCATGGAACCCAGAAGGTTCCTCCTTAGGTCCCTAGGGGTTTCTTGAAGAGAGAGCAGTGGCAGATGGATCTCTTCCCTACAATGGCCACCAAAGAGTAAGGGAAGAGAGTAGGAGTTGGGTACATCCCATTCCCCATTATATTAGTTAAAACTCTCTACAACCTGTTGATCATGCAAATTCAGCATGAGCTGTAGATATAAATTTTAGTGGGGGCTCCCTAAGAAACAAAAAACTTTTTCAAAGGGTTCCTCCATGGTAAAAAGGTTGAGCAAGGCTGCCCTGGACCATAAACCGATAGGCAGGAATGGGATGTTCTATTGTTATCTTCAATTGTCATGATGCGTCTCTCCACCTTAACAACTAATAGTCTGCATAAAATGTTTTTGAAAGGACATTCAGCAAAACTCAGTACCCACAAACATCTCTGTCCTTATTTTACATGGCAAGAACACAGGAATTCCTCAGTTCTTTACTGACCAATGTATTTGTTTTCAAAGGACATTTTGATTATAGTCATTTAGTGGTACATCTTAAAGTAAGAAATAGTGCTTGGAAGATGAACCCCCTTGTTCTAGGATCTAAAAAAAAAATACCTTTTCTTGTCAAGTCTTCATAGTCATGGACTAAGCCACAGGCTAAGTGAGGAAGTATCCATTGCCTCATTAGAAACCTCCTGGCATGTTATATTAACCACAGTGAGGAGGGACCTGTGGGTATTTCTGCAGATTTGATTTTAAAAAGCAAAGTCCTCAATATATGGATTTGATTATCCACAATATCTCCCAACCATACAGTCTATCATTAGGGAAAAAGAGTGAGTATATATTACACGGTTATGATGACTAAGGCACAAGTACAGTCTTACTGACAAATAAACTATTATAGTATACAGATATGATCACTACTGCTACACAGCTCCACTGTTACTGTTGTTCATATATGAGGAGTATTGCTATGTGCTTGGGAAATTTGAAGCCTTTAGAGTGGACTGAAACCCAAAAACTGAACATCTATTATTTTATAGGGAATATCTAGAAGATACTTTTAGTGATATTATTACTGTGCTGCTCACTGCTTTCCTTGCTGGAGGCTCTAACAGAGCAATTCAAAACCAGGGTTTCATTGAATTGTAGGGTTCCTCCAGAGGTAACTAGGGGTTACATCAGCTATTTCCTGGTCCCACACCACTTGGCAAAGCCAGTTGCATGACTGCAAGAGTGATATTCCAATCATTAATATAAGGGGGAATGCTTCCTACTGACCACCACCAATGTAAGGGGCATTTTCCGAATGACCCCTGATGAACTCATCAGGCATTTCCTGAGACCTGAAACTTATTTAAAAAGTTCCCTTGCGATAATGTCAGTGCTTGGATTTGAACCTGCAACCTCTGCTGTGTCCGGCAATGCCTCTTCTTGCTGAGCTACCTGGAATGCTGAACAATTTCTTGAATTATTTCTTGAATTATTCTGTCTTGAAACTTGTTTGTCTTGAACACTGAACTCTTTGCTCCTCCCATGAACTTCCTGATTTAAGCCGTGTCTCCGCACTTCCTGTTTGCCAGATTATTGTGCCCTCTCTAGCCAGTATCTCGCTTCTGTCTTCCTTGCTGCCATCCACTATGCTCCTGCCTGATCCCGACCTGCAACTACTTGTTACTGACCTTTTGCCTTGTTTACTGACAGCGCTTCTGTTTGATCCCTACCCGCTTATCTGCTACTGGACCTCGGCTTGCTCACCTCCAGTGGGGCAATCCTAAGGACCATAACCCGGTACTAACACACAGCAAATCCATCTCCACCATCAGGAGCTCTGGGGGACACAAGTTAGTACTTAGACTCTGCACCTCAGGTTTGCCTGCATCATTCCCCATGGTGACTGCCTGTGTACCTATCCTGTTGGTTGGAGGTAGTTCCGCTACTGCTATAGCAACTGGTCTTCAAGCCTGACCCCTGATCGTGACAGATAAAAGGATTGAGAAAGACTGCTCTAACATAAGGATGTAAAACCCCACCTCCAACAAAATGGCTGTAAACACAGAGACAGTGCATGGTAAGCCAGTAATAAACAAACAAAGGAGACCTACATAGATACCATAAGCACTGATGACTGGTGCTTTGCCCTCTGCTTGCCTTTGTACGGGCTCAGCTTTGAGAGTTCAGTACCCTTTTCAGAGATGGTAGCTGAAGGATGTGACTATTGCACAATCCTATAAATATATATAAAAACATGTTGGATGATTGCACATGTTTATGTACAGAAGATGCATTTGATTTGTTTCCCCGAGACTGGTCAGCCACAGGTTGATTGTAGAGGTCACAACGAGCAATGGTCATAAAAAAGGCATTAATCGTCTAATGTTGATAAATACCACAGAACGTAAAGACTTTTTCCCAAAAAAAGATTGTTCAGTGTGTGGGTTAGTTGAGGTTGCAATGTGCCTAAATTGGCAGGTATGGGCAACTATTACCTAGTGCCCATGGAAGCAGAGTACCTATTTATATAAAGTGCGTAAAAAAAATGTGGATTCAATAGAAGACTGTAGAATGATGACAGAGGAACTTAATTCTGGATCGGTTATTCCAACAGAAATGTGAAACTTGCAATTCACATTATAAGTCCCAGAGTTTTCCGCTACAGGCTTGACCAAAGTCAAGCTTCCTCTTTCAAAGAAGGGAAATCAACAGTTTTGAACATTTTTAGGCACCATATTTTACAAGACATACTTTAGGAAATCTTCTGTGTGTGATATATAGAGTGGTTACCAATATGCAGACTAATGCAGGGTGGATTTTTCATTACTGAAGCCTATAGTGTGGTACACAACCTTTGGTGACCAAAGCAGTACCACTTGGCTAGGATGACCACTTTTATACAGAACTAACATAGCTTTAAACATTGTGCCAAAGTGTAAAACGTTTTCATAAGATGACTGTATTTCTACCAATAATTGAAACAAAAATGTGGTTCTATACAAAGCAAAGCAACCTCTTTATATCTGCCACCTATAGACACAGGCCTATTGTGCCCAATAGTAAATCTGGCCCTGAGTTAAAGCTGAATTCCAGTTAAAACTTTACAAAGTACTGCCTCTTCCCCTTGCATTTTAAGGTTTAAAAGTGATTTTAAAGGCAAATTTGTTTTTAAATTAAATAAAAAAGATGCTATACTTACCTGCTTTGTGCAATGGTATTCCAAATGGTGGTGGCTTACCTCCTCTTCTGGAGTCCCTTGCCCTCCCTCCTCACAGGATTTGACTGACAGAAGCAGGAACCTATGGCTCCCACTGCTTCTTGTGTCTCCTGTGAGACCAGGAATAGGGGAAAATGGGGTTGCAACTGGGACAGCGCTGGATCATGAGAGGAGGCAGGTAAGTGTTAAAGGAGAAGTCCAGCCTGAGCTTGTTTGGCTGGGCTTCACATATGGGTCACAGGAATGCAATTCGTTTTGCACTCCTGTGACCTGTTTTCAGCAAAGAGCGGACTAAAGTCCTCTCTCTGCTGATGTCACAGTAGTCGGACCAGGCACCGCGTCATCCTGAGTTCAAGAGTCTGGATCCGCCAGGTGCCTGGACCGACAGCTGTCTAAGCCTCTCAGCGAGCCGCTGAGAGACTGAGACGGCTGCTCCACCCCTTCCACAGCTCAGCACCCCAGTGAGCGTGGAGGAGCAGAGCGGAGGGCTTGCTGATTTACAGCCAGCAGTTCTCCACTTGGGGAGCTGTGAGAACTGAGGCATCGGCTGTGTTAGATGCCTCGGTTCTCAGGGTAGAGACGCTGGGAGACAGATGCAGAATCGAACCGATGCTGCATCCGCCTTGGCAAGTATAATGGGGGAATAAAAAGAAATCCCATACTTCTGTTTTAAGGGATGGGAGAGGGAGGAAAAAGTAGTGGGGAGGTTTTTTTTACCTAAATGTAGAGAATGCATTAGGGTGAAAAAAACTATTTGACTTTAGAACCACTTTATTTATGCTTTTATCAATAGGGGGGCAAGGATTAAGCAACAATATTTAGCCTATTTCTCACTTCCGCAAGCTTCCTTCCCACCATATGACCCATCCCAATAAGGCATTTCTCTTCACTGCTCAATTTATTGCAGCCTCCCCAACATCCTTATCTACAATTCAGGACCAGCACTCCTGCATTACAACTGAGGCCACTGAGGGCCTATTCACAAACCAGCAGATCAGAGGAAAGAAATCGGCTGGGGGAGCGAGGAACAAGGTAAGTATTCCTTCTTATTTATATCCCCCTAGATAAAATGTGGAGGAGCATTGACTGGTGAAGTTTTACAGCTAACTGGAGTTCAGCTTTAATTGTTTTGTCCTATACGGTGACATCTGTACAGGTTGTCACTGGTGTGTTCACTATTGGAAATGATGATGTCCACACTACTTGCTTTTTGTACCCTACACTGTATAAAGGATGCATGCAATACTGATATTAGTGATATTTGAATTGAAACAGCTCTAAAGCGTGCACTCTCATTCAAGAGATGTTCCAGTCAACAGTAACTTGTAAAATTTACACCAACATACTTATAGGTAAGGACATCATAACTATGCCGAACAACAAATATACAAGGAGTGACAATTTAAAAGAGAAGTATGGGCTTATGAAAAAAAGAACATTTATACTCACCGTGATGGATGCAGCATCGATCCAATGCTGCATCTATTCCCCACTGGCTCTAAGACTGAAAACCAAGCGATCAAAGACCACTGATTGTTTGGTTCTTAAACTTCAGTGAGCAGAGAGCATGTGACTATCAGTCATCAGCTCTCTTTTCTGCCCCTCCAGTGCTCACTGGAGCGCTGAGCTGTGAAGGGGGTGGGATCCACCGGCTCAGGCTCTCAGTGGTTCGCTGAGAGGCTGAGCCAGCTACCAGTCCAATCATGTGGGTGGATGACCACGGTAAAGTCGGGAATTTTCCTGAGCCTGGCTGAGCTGAGTGATGTCAGCCGACAGGGGACTTTAGCCTGACTGTCGGATGAAAACAGGTCACAGGAGTGCAGAACAAGCTACAAACCTGTGATCCCCAGAAGAAGTAGAACCAAAATAGCTTTGTCTATACTTCTCCTTTAATTCACAGGCGTAGCACAATGGTGGTGAGTCACACAGCCATTCTCACTTGAGCGTGTTTTGACTAATGTTCTAACTTGCACTTGCCTGGGTTACAGACCAGTTGACTTTAAGAAATAGTAGAAGAAATAACACATGGGTGCAATGCGGTGTTGGTGGAAAATGAGTGACAGGAATCTGGAGCGGCCGATTAACATAACATTTTGCATGAAAATTGGCAAAAGTGCAAGTGAAACTTTACCTCTGTTACAACCGGCTTATGGTGAACATTCTATGAAGAAATCAAGTGTTGTTGATGAATGGCATTGGCGGTTTAAGGAGGGGCGGCAAGATGTTCACAATGACGCAAAGAGTGAACAACCAAAAAACAAAGAACAGATGCAAATGTGGACATTTTCACTATGAGTCCATAGAACATGATACAAGGGTCAACCAACATTGTTACTTGGAAATTTTGAAAAGGTTACGGGAATCAGTTTGGAGGAAAAAAACAGAACTCTGGCCTGACAAGTGGATTCTCCACCACCACAATGCGCCTGCACATGATGCTTTAAGTATTTGCCAGTTCCTGGCCCAGAAAGCCATTCTGAAAGTTGACCAACCACTTTATTCCCCTTACTTAGAACCCTGTGACTTTTGGCGGTTTCCAAAATTTTAAAAACTCCCTTAAGAGGACACAGATTTGATGATATATCAGACATCCAGTGCGCAGAGACAAAGATATTGCGTAAAACAAATTTGAGCAATATTTCCAGCAGTGCACAGCTTTCTAGAAAAGTGACACAATGGGACTACTTTGAAGGTGACAACAGCTACTAGCGTGCAGGTATGTAACCATGGCCCCAACCTCTGAAGAGCTGATGTTGAACTTCAGGGTCAGAGAGAGCTGACATCCATTCTCACAGTGTGGATCACTAGGCATAGTGGGTGTGAAGTAGGGTTGATTAAGTTGGGCGCCAGACACTTTGATGAAGAACAAAAGAGATTTATTTTCTCTTAAAGAACTGGGGAGAAAGGGTTAGAAAAGGGTTGCACCTGAAAGAGCTGTTTCCTTTAGCAACTGAACTTGTACTTTGAGTTCAACACAAATCAGTACACATACCAAACTTGGTATCCCCATTGTGTAGACCTGGCCTCCATCTCACAGACTCCCACTGCAGCTTCATGAACTTGAGCTCACAGTCTCTAAAAAGACTCCTTGGACTCCCACTGCCACTGGGTCCCATGAACTTCACACAGCCAACTGCTCTATCTTCCGAGTGCCACAGACGCTAACCTGCTGGGTCTTTACTTGGCTCTTCAGCCCAACTGCTAAACTCTCTTGCAAGCGTGACCCCCGCTGACCTGCTGGGTCCCTAGCTTGACTTCCGCTGAGACTTTCCCAACTTCTTCACCGTCCCAGATTAGTGAAAAAGGCTGCTCGAATACTCTCTCAGACTCTGAACTCTGGCCTCTGATAACAGGAGCATTGTCCCTTGAGAGCATCAGTTTCCCCTTTACCCCAGACCCTGGTTCACGCTTTGCCTCTGGCGACAGGAATGGTTGACCTCCGTTAGCAACTCTGTCCCTTCACCTCCGACAAAGAGGGGTTCTTCGGCCGTCAGAACCCGTGCAACTTTGTTAGACATGAAACCCCAACCCTACGCTGCTCCTTCTTATCCTGGGTAGGCCTCAGACTACCTAGCAACCAAGGAACTCCCAGATAGGCCTCAAACTTCTGGCCTAGCAACCAGAAGCTTTCAACACACGTCCACCCAGACAGCAGTCCAGGTGGTACAGTGATCATCACCTGACTCCTCCTAAATAAATAGGCTCTCCCAGCAGGCTATGGGGCCCAAGAAAACTCCTGCCAATTGGCTAGAGCAACCTATCCACTCATATTCCACCTTATCATTCCAATGCCATAAGTAACAATGCCACCCAGTGGCAGAGGAGAGAGGTGCATTAAACTCAGAGTTAGGAAAAGAATCAGGAGATCCCCTAACAATCGGCCAAGCTAGTTACCACCTAGCAAACTAGATTTAACCGCATCCCTGTTCAAGATCAGGATGCTACAGGTAAGCAAACTTTTTTTTACAGTCCATTTCGGGAGTTAAATTGTCATATCCTGTGTGTGTTTTTTGCTGACAACAACTAATGTTATTTTATCCCATTTTCTTTTTTTTTGGAACACAAATTCAAATATAATTTTGTCCTATTTTGTTAGACATGCTTAACAGATGGTGAGAAAGCCAACAGAGAACTAACTTCTTGGTAGACTACAATGTGTCAAGCACCATTTTTATTAATAACAGTTATAATTAATGCCTTGACTTCTATTTTTAAACACTAGTCCCTGGTCATTCTAGTTCTATATCATATGACTATTGTCCCTCCGAGCTGAGTTCAGATAACAAGCACAGTCTGCATTTATGAATGCCAACACCTACCATGAGCCAGCCGCAAAAAGTGTGCCAAATTTACTGCTTAACTCTGAAACCACATGAAGAGGTGTTGTACTTTTTCTTGAATGTGCCACTTGACACCAGAGGGTTTGCCATTCGTCTTCCGGTCTAGAATACTGTACATTACAATGTTACACATTGACATGAGTAAGCATTTCTTAAATAAAAGGGATGTGATTTAATTTAACGCCCCTGCAAAAGAGGAAACCCTGTTATAAATATGTAATCACATTTACAGAGCAATGGAACACGGGCACGGAATGCACATGGGCACGAGGCCATACAATGCAAACTGCAGTTGTATTTCCACATCAGGGAGACACAGCTGCAGTGTTCCACTGCCCACTGCGGCTGTACACTAGCTGAGTATGAGTGTATGTCGTACCTGCACTAACATGTGCACACCCATGGGCATAGATTCCTGGATGTAGCCTGAGTGTATACATATAGTTAGACCCATGCACGTGTTTACACAAGTACAGCCTATATCTGCGCACAGCGAGCATACATATTCCTGAGGACGCGTAGCACGCAAAATGCATTGAGGCTTAGCTGTGACATCAGATCCGGTCCATCACCCGTCCATCTTCTGCATGCTTGGAATGCACGCCGGTTAAGTGGCCACGAACGGGGGAGTGATACAGCTGAGATGAATATGTTGGTGCCTTGCAAGCACCCGCAATATGTGAATAGTGTTTTTTATCTTTTTTCTGCACTTTTAATCAATAAAAACATACTACATCATTATGTATTTCCTGACATTCTTTATTCCAATTATGTTAGAATGAGAGTACTATGGTGATTCCAAGGCTGGGACAATAGGAGTGGAAGAGAACAAAAAGCGTGGACATTGGCATCCGCACAACTTTTTTCAGGGGCGGGCATCATTTTAAGGTTGGAAGCTGCGGAGTGCAGGCATGGTACAAGAGGTGGTTAGAGGCTACGGACAGGATACAGGAGGTGCTGGGAGGCTGCAGACATGATGCAGGAGGTGGATGGAGGCTGCGGACATGGTACAGGAGGTGGTTGGAGGCTGCAGAGTGCAGACATGGTACAAGAGCTGGTTGGAGGCTGCGGGCAGGATACAGGAGGAGGTTGGAGGCTACGGAGTTCGGGCATGGTACAAGAGGTGGTTGGAGGCTGCGGACATGATACAGGAGGTGGTTGGAGGCTGCGGAGTGCGGGCATGGTACAAGAGGTGGTTGGAGGCTGTGGACATGATACAGCAGGTGGTTGGAGGCTGTGGACATGATACAGAAGGTGGTTGGAGGCTGCGGACATGGTACAGAAGGTGGTTGGAGGCTGCGGACATGGTACAGAAGGTGGTTGGAGGCTGCGGAGTGCGGACATGGTACAAGAGGTGGTTAGAGTCTGCGAACAGCATACAGGAAGTGGTTGGAGGCTGCAGACATTATACAGGAGGTGGTTGGAGGCTGCAGACATTATACAGGAGGTGGTTGGAGGCTGCAGACATGGTACAGGAGGTGGTTGGAGGCTGTGGAGGGCGGACATGGTACAAGAGGTGGTTAGAGTCTGCGAACAGCATACAGGAAGTGGTTGGAGGCTGCAGACATTATACAGGAGGTGGTTGGAGGCTGCAGACATTATACAGGAGGTGGTTGGAAGCTGCGGACATGATACAGGAGGTGGTTGGAGGCTGCAGACATGGTACAGGAGGTGGTTGGAGGCTGCGGAGTTCGGATATTGTACAAAAGGTGGTTGGAGGCTGCGGACAGGATATACATCCGCAAAGGGTGTCATTTATCTGAGGAAGTCCAGTCCGGTGATGTAACGCATCAGATACACTGGCCCCACCCTATCTGTTACGTCATCACATTGAGAGGAGAGGTTGATTGGAGGAGCGCAGCTCATATCAGTATTGCCATGTTTACAAGCATGCGTTTGTGAGTAATATTTTATTGTGTGGTTCAATAAAATATATACCACTCAGATTTGTTCATTTTATTCTCCACTTTCATATGAGGAAATAAAGCGATTCTTATGCAAATCGGCTAAGACGGTTGAAGCAGGAGTGCTGACAGATGCCACTGATCCAAGCATTATATGGAATCCTTTTATTAATGAGCGTATTTGGCCTCATTTAGTTCTAGAGGTCTCCACTTCTGGTGAGCAGTAATTGTGCATGTTTTATGGAGATGGAGGTGCACTTGGAGAATCAAGTGTTTGTGGATGAAGACAAATTTGTTTGAATACATACAGTGTACTGATTTATTAAGACACCAGGGTGGAATATTATTTGGTGGACTTTTTTGAAGTTTTTCATATATTTATTTTGTGGTTAGACACTGTACTATTTTGGTTTCTTTTGGAGCACTGCACAGTCTGATATATATATATATATATATATATATATATATATATATATATATATATATACACACACAAAAGGGGGAGATTTACTAAAACACATAGACCGGGGAAGCTGTGCACATCTGGTGCTGCATAGAAACCAATCAGCTTCTAGGTTTTATTGGCAAAGCCTAATTGAACAAGCTGAAGTTAGAAGCTGAATGGTTACCATGCACAGCTGCACCAGATGCTGTGTGCACCAGACCCCCAAAAGTGTCCATCTACACATAAAAATCCATAACAATGTCCATCACAAACTCCAATGTGTGAAACAGCAACAGAAAATAAATCATTTCCAGTGAAACAATGCTTGAAATCCCACTCCTTCACCTCCACACTGTGCTCTCTTATTATGCTCACCCAGCTCAAGACCTCTAAACTATAGGAGGTTATAGAGGCCCAACTCCAAACAACTTCTCATAAAACAGCACACCAAACCCTGGCCAATTTAGATCTTCTATTACTCCATCAATCCTAGCTAAATTCACCATATGATTCCTGATCCCTGGGTTTCCCCAGAAGGAACACCTTTCCCTTAGTTAAGACCAAGAAACAAAACAAAATATAACGTTCTCTGTGGGACTTTATTGAGAATAAACACTAGAGAATATTCTCACATATAAAACATTATGAAGTAGCACCTATATCAGAATACAAGAGTACTACTGTAGAAATGACTCCAGCAGGTATCGCCGATGTATACGTGATGACGTCCCACAAGGATCGGAACCAGAGCTGACGTGTTGCATCCCTGGATGGGACTTCCTCAGAGGTATGGTTGCCCACTTCCGCCATCAACTTTCTGTTACCACCATATACCATTGCATAGGGCAGGTAAGTGTAAACCAGTTTTTTCTAATTTAGGGGAAAAAAAATTAACTTTACAATGAAGTCCCGCTTATTTTTCAAAATTACCCCCATTGTAATGTGCACCCGTACTGATTTACTTTTTTGGATATTTAAATGGTGAAATTTGTAAAGAAAGTACCTTTTTCGAATTAGTGTATCCCTTCGCAGCCGCCAAGGTGACTACATCATCAGCGCAACCCATTGAATCCTGGGATATCTAATGATCCCGGGAGACTTCAGTCATCTAATGCGGGTACAATTGCAAGATTCCAGATTCTCTGTTGATTGACAAGATGCCATAACTACAGGGTGTAAAGTCTGAGTGAAAGACAGCTGCGCTGGTGCCGCTCATGGCTGCCTATCGTCAAGTTACTGTGTGGAGGGTCTAGAAGGAATTGCTTCCAATGGGTTGTATCTCAATTGAAGGTGGTAAGTGATAGACTCCTTTGGGGTCTAAGGCTGCTACCTTTCTGATAGCAACAATGGAGGCCGTCTCTGCTCCACAACACCGGCTACTACAGAGCTGCTGATCGAATGTTTAACCATCCTCCAAGAAATACAGCCCTGAAGAATGGGGACAAAAGATCTGCGCTCTGTATCAAACACAAATAATGAATGATAAATAATGCTAAACCAAATGTGAAGAAACTGTAGGCTGATGTACACTGGATGCTATACACCCCCAAATATCATTAAAAAAAAAAAAAAAAAAAAAAAAGGGAAAAAAAACACAGCACCAGCAGGATATATTAAATATGTGGAAACAAGTGCTAAAGTGCTCAATAATAGACACAAACGAAAGTTCATATGTTGAAATCTTAATAAAGTCTTATAAATAAAGTTCTCAAGTGTTCCAATCAATGGCTTGAAAAATGCTGAAGTGCTTCAAGTAAACAAGCTCTGCCAGAAGTGCAACTGTGCCACACTCCCCTCTAGTTTCCCCACTCACCAAAAAAAATGGACCCTCAGCTTTGCAGTCTGGGGGTCATCAACGGCATAAATCTGGTGTCAGTGGGATCTGGTCTTAGTTGCTCCCCAACAAGATGGTTGACATTGCTCACAAGCGGACACTCATTTCCTGGATCAAGGTATCCAAATCATGCATATCGCCACCAAGCTCTCTAAGAACATAGAGAAGCTCATAGTGTATCACTTTTTAAAATCATTTATTGCGTCGTATAAGAGCCTACCTACAAAGGATCTGAAAGTTCAGGCCACATAAAAGCTCAGAAGACTGTTCCGGGTTCGCCGCACTTGGTGTGCGTTCCACAGTGGACGGACATGACGCTGCACTCGTCCCATCTGTCCACCGTGGAACGCACGCCAAATGCACCGATCCTGGAACAGTCTTCTGTCCTTTTATGTGGCCGGAACTTTCAGATCCTTTGTAAGTGGGCTCTTTTATGGCGCAATAAATGATTTTAAAAGGTGATATACAATGAGCCTCTCTATGTTCTTACCGAGCTTGGAGGAGATATGCATGATTTGGATACCTTGATCCAGGAAATGAGTGTCCGCTTGTGAGCAATGTCAACCATCTTGTTGGGGAGCAACTAAGACCAGATCCCACTGACACCAGATTTA
>BLSH010139134.1:3449872-3465155 GCA_018402905.1 Glandirana rugosa
TACCGCCACCATCCTTTCTCCATCATCCTCCTCCCTTCATCATCCTACCTCCATCATCCTTCCTCCACCATCCTCCACCTCCTTCCTACTACCTCCATCCTACCACCTCCATCCTACTACCTCCCTCCTACCACCTCCTTCCTACTACCTCCATCCTACTACTTCCCTCCTCCTACTACCTCTTTCCTACCACCGCCATCCTACTTCTTCCATCCTACTATGTCCCACCTCCTACTACCTCCTTCCTACCACCTCCATCCTACTACTTCCATCCTACTACCTCCTTCCTACTACCTCCCTCCTACTACTTCCTTCCTACTACCTCCACCCTACTACTTCCCTCCTCCTCCTACCTCCTTCCTACCACCGCCATCCTACCACCGCCATCCTACTACTTCCCTCCTCCTACTACCTCCTTCCTACCACCTCCACCCTACTACCTCCCTCCTACTACCTCCATCCTACTACCTCCACCCTACTACCTCCATCCTACTACCTCCCTCCTACTACCTCCATCCTACTACCTCCACCCTACTACCTCCCTCCTACTACCTCCCTCCAACTATCTCCCTCCTACTACCTCCATCCTACTACTTCCCTCCTACTACTACCTCCTTCCTACCACCTCCATCCTACTACCTCCTTCCTACTACCTCCATACTACTACCTCCTTCCTACTACCTCCCTCCTGCTACCTCCTTCCTACTACCTCCCTCCTATTACCTCCTTCCTACTACCGGCCTCCTACTACCTCCATCCTACTACCTCCCTCCTACCACCTCCATCCTACTACCTCCCTCCTACCACCTCCTTCCTACTACCTCCACCCTACTACTTCCCCCCTCCTACTACCTCCTTCCTACCACCGTCTTCCTACTACTTACATCCTACTACTTCCCACCTCCTACTACCTCCTCCCTACCACCTCAATCCTACTACTTCCATCCTACTACCTCCTTCCTACTACCTCCCTCCTACTAACTCCCTCCTACTACATCCTTTCTTCTACCTCCACCCTACTACTTCCCTCCTCCTCCTACCTCCTTCCTACCACCGCCATCCTAATACTTCCATCCTACTACTTTCCTCCTCCTACTACCTCCTTCCTACCACCTCCATTCTACTACCTCCCTCCTATACCTCCCTCCAACTATCTCCCTCCTACTACTTCCATCCTACTACTACCTCCTTCCTACCACCTCCATCCTACTACCTCCTTCCTACTACCTCCATCCTACTACCTCCCTCCTACTACCTCCTTCCTACTACCTCCCTCCTACTACCTCCTTACTACTACCTCCATCCTACTACCTCCCTCCTACTACCTCCTTCCTACCACCTCCTTCCTACTACCTCCATCCTACTACTTCCCTCCTACTACCCCCTTCCTACTACCTCCATCCTACTACCTATTTCCTACTACCTCCTTCCTACTACCTCCCTCCTACTACCTCCACCCTACTACCTCCCTCCTACTTCCCTCCTACTACCTCCTTCCTACTACCTCCATCCTACTACCTCCTTCCTACTACCTCCATCCTACTACCTCCATCCTACTACCTCCATCCTACTACCTCCATCCCACTACTTCCCTCCTACTACCTCCTTCCTACTAGCTCCTTCCTACTACCTCCATCCTACTACCTCCTTCCTACTACCTGCCTCCTACTACCTCCCTCCTACTACCTCCATCCTACTACCTCCATCCTACTACTTCCCTCCTATTACCTCCTTGCGACTACCTCCATCCTACTACCTACTTCCTACTACCTCCATCCTACTACCTCCCTCCTACTACCTCCCTCCTACTACCTCCTTCCTACTACTTCCTTCCTACCACCTTCATCCTACTACCTCCCTCCTACTATATTCTTCCTATTTCCTCCCTCCTACTACCTCCTTCCTACTACTGCCATCCTACTACCTCCTTCCTACTACCACCCTCCTACTACCTCCTTCCTACTACTGCCATCCTACTACCTCCTTCCTACCACCTCCTTCCTATTACCTCATTCCTACTATTGCCTTCCTATTACCTCCTTCCTACTACCTTCTTCCTACTACTTCCTTCCTCCTGCCTCCTTCCTACTACTGCCATCCTACCATCTCCTTCCTACTACATCCTTCCTTCTAACTAATAAATAACTATTTAATTATAGGTATTGGAATTTCCTTGAAAATATAGCAGTTAGTGACAAATTTGTATTTAAGTTCACTAACAGTCAAATTTGAAAGGAAATTCCAATAACTATAATTTAATAGTTATTTATTAGTTATTATTTCAAATGTTCTTTCTTATTTCCGAATTTCAGAAATTTGGAAATTCTAAAATAAGAAAGAACATTTGAACTAATAACTAACTAATAAATAACTGTTAAATTATAGTTTTTAGAATTTCCTTGAAAATATGTCAGTTAGTGATACATTTCATATTTAAGTTCACTAACAGGCATATTGTCAAGGAAATTCCAATACCTATAATTTAATATTTATTTATTAGTTAGTTATTATTTCAAATTATTCCTTATTTTCGAATTTCCGAATTTCCAATTTTTTGAATTTTCAGATTCTTTACTTCCGAGTTTCCGAATATTGAATTTCTGAATTTCGAATCCTGAAATTTCGAATTCCTGAATTTCCGAATTCCTGAAAAAATAAAAAAAGAACGGATTTTTCGGCCGTGCACAAGCCTTACTCTGAACATGGGTTTTTGTGTATTTTTTGCACAACACATATAGGGTAGCAATGTACATTTGCTGGCCATGCTTGGGGTACCATCAAGAATTAATGGCACCGCAAGCACATCTTCCATTCTTTGCGCATTTTTCCGGCGTTTCTGCATGTTTCTGTGCACATTTCTGGAACGCGCAAATGTGAACGCAGCCCTACACTTGGTTTCACCCCAGCTATTTACAGGCAGATTCAAAGTGGTTTGTATACCTGATAGCTTCCGCCAATACCTGCTGCTGGAGCCCTGTTGTGAAAATGTTTGTTATGCGAGATGTTCTGATCTTGTATTCTCCTGAGACAGCCGGAACCTGCAGAGCAAAACTGATCACCAGTATTTCTGTAACAACGGGTTTACTATACAATAGCATGAAAAAATCAAAGAAACAATAGAGTCATATGGAGCATACAGTCCAGACGAGAGAGGACTGCTAAATTCAGCTAGTCCATTACATCACATTGACAGGTTTTCATCACACCTAAACACACTGTCATACCTAAAATTCCTCAGTGCTTTCATTAAACTAAAATATGCTGCACTGTAATACTGATATATTATAGCAGAATTATAATGTTGGTAAAATACATTAAACCCACCTATGCAAACTGTGGACCTTCTTATTACATGCTTTCTATATAAACCATAAATAAAAAATATGTAAATACCTGATTTTTTGAGACTTTATTGGAGGTAACATTACCGCTAGGTTCCATCTTCTCCCCATAGCATGGGAGGCTGGGCGTGGAGACTAAAAAAAACAGCACATGTCCCTGGACTGCTGTCACTCAAACTGTGAATGGCTGGGCCAGGTGGTGTCAGTAGCTGTGGGAGTACAGGCACACCGTGTGTAGGAACCACACCCTGTAGCTCCAAGGTAGCTAGGAATTAGGGATGCAAACTGACCACGCTAAGATGGATCTGCTTCCATTATTAGAGTGGTCAGAAAGGAGCAGGAAGTGGGTCTTCATGAAGAGGACTGGCAGGATCACCAGTTATGTTTTGTGTTTACTATATACTTGATGCTAAATACCAAGCTATGTCACACATGGTATCTCATCCCTATTGAAATAAAAAATATTGAAAGAGGGGTACAGGGTAGGACTTTAGTGGTACCCAATGACCATGAGAAAATTTAAAAAAATGTTCACTTTATTTACAAAATCTAAAACAAATATTACCACGTATCAAGAATATCTAACAACCAATGCATCAGTGATAATTTGCATCATATGTGTTCCATCCATCAAGATGTCTCTCAGATGGCACAAAATTCTATATAAAAAAGAGCTCATAATAAAATCAATAAGACAGAAGGAGTCCAGGAACCCTAGGACAGCTTTGGACCCGGAACCTCTCTTCCCCTCTATACCTTAGCCCTTACCGGCAGATGACACCATATTGTGGATACTTGAGTTGGATTTTCTGACATCCGCGCATGATCTACCAGCATCTGGTAAGCTCACACCCATTACACATATCGTTTGTTTAATAGACCACATCAGGAATTTCTGGGGGTTGGACACCCCTTCCATCGATGAAGGATTTGAATCTCTTTGGGAATAAGCTTAAATGAACGAACCATATAGACTGACATTTACCTTTCTTTGGTGTTCCATTTGAACCTTTCTCCCAATGGTTTTTTCTGAAAAACAATTACTGGTTTTTAACATGAACTCTACTTGATCTTAACTGTTTTTCAGGCTACATATTTATACTCTGTTTTTAGCTCCTCATAGCTGAATTTTTCTATCTTAGGCGCTGTGATTATTTTAGGATATGCATGACCATATACCCCAGATATGGTACCAGGTAAGATACAAGGGAGAAAGGCCCAATTACCTCCTCAGTGATTATAAGGGGTGATGACCTAACAAAAATTAAACCAAACAACAAAATAATCAGTATGGCACACTTAACCTGAGTCCATAGCCAAAATAAATAAATAAAAACATATAATACAATAATCAAAAACTAACAGAATCTAAGGTTTCAATGATCACCTCTATAGTACCAAACAGTTCCACAGCGGGGCCAACACTGGCTGTATAAAAATCAGACATAGCAGTCAGGGTCAGATGACCAGCTATGGTCTGATGCATTGGTTGTTATGCTGTATATTCTTGATGTATGGTAATTTTGAAAGAAATTTAGTTGATAAAGTTTTTTTTTTTTTTTATGGTCATTGGGTACCACTAAAATCCTACCCTGTTCCCCTCTTTCAATATTTTATATTTGTATTTTACTACTTTACGTACAAGAAACGTAATACTGGGTCCATTTTGAGGGACAATGAAAAAGAAAATCTGTAGTGATTAATTTTAAGGTTGACATACACCAAAGGCAAAACTTTGTTTTTTTACTTTTGGATAGATTGGAGAGGGATTAGAACCCCTGTCAATTTTTTTTGCTGTCTGTGTCCCCATAAGGGAGATTCACCCTCTCTATTTTTCCTGTTTACCATTATCATTGAAAATGAAAGTAAAAGAAAATCCTGAATTTTGGCTTGTCCCCAGAAAAGTAATAGAGAGCAAATCTTCCAATGGGGACACTAGTTCTGATGACCTGGCGGCCCAAAGAATTCCCTTAATTTGCAAGGATTTTCTCTCATTTCCTGTTTGGCTATGAGACAGGGAGTAAATGGAAATCTCCCACATGGGACACAGATGGCAAACATAAACTGACAGGGGTCAGTTGAAAAAATTAAAAAACGTTTTGCCTATTGTCCCACTTTAAAGAGTAAGCCCAAGTTTCTAGTTTTGGATAGAGAGGGAAAAGGTTACAACCTCTGGCTGATTATATTATAGTCTATGTCCCTGCTGTGTATTAATCCAGGTTGCTGTTTTCATTGGGACAAAAAAAAAAATGATGATGAATCCATAATGCCCATAAAAGTGTGGGGACATTTTTCAGTGGAGACCATAGGCTCGCTCATATAGGGTGGCAGGTGTGCCTGGGCACACCCTAATCATCCTGTACTGTGTGATTCCCCCTGCTGCCTGGCTGCAGAGAAAGGGACGGAGGAATCTCTGTCCTCATCCCTTTCTATCTCAAAAGTGAGACATCAAGGGTCTGTTTAGACCCATGATATTTCACCAAAGGCCCCCAGCAGGGCTCCTAAATAAAATTGTAAAAAAAATTATAAAATATAATATTGTAAAAATAATAAAAAAACTAAATTGTAAAAAAAAATAAAACAAAATAAACTACTGACACCGATCTCTGCCCTTCTGGCATATACACACACACACTCAAGTTTGTTTGCGCTTTGTGATGCACACCCTAATGCAATAGGCTGCGCACACCTATGACGGAGACACATACTAATTTTGGTAGCATAATGATTAATGTAGAATGTATGTTCCTTCTGTGGGATATTAGCTCATGGCGATCACCTTTCCTGGGAAAAAAGGCTGTTTGCAGGCAAACTTTCTTAAAAGTCTGGCGGGTTACCAGTTTTATTGATAAAGGCTGCAAGTTAGAAAACAAACAAAATAGCAAAAACAACTCCTTGCCGTCCAGCGCTAAACTAAACAGAGCAGGATACCTCTCTATACGGTGTCGGGCTCGTCCCATACACCTCCAAACAAAACAAACACAAACCTTTTCTTTTTGAGTCCTTAGAGCAAGGTTTCTCAACCAGGGTTCAGTGGAACCCTAGGGTTCCTCCAGAGGTTGCTAGAGGTTCCTTGAGCAATGGTCAATTTCTACCTCTCAGAAAAATTCCCAAAGACATCATTGATCTTTTTAGCTATCTGCAAGGGGGTAATTCTTCCCAATGACCACAAGTGTAAGGAGCATTCTTCCCATTGACCATCACACTAATGGATCATGAGTTGTAGATTTTACATTTTTAGCAGGGGTTCCCCGAGACCGAAGAACAATTTCAAGGGTTCCTCGGTGTTGAAAAGGTTGAGAAAGGCTTCCTTAAGCCTCGTACACACGATGCGACAGTCGTACGACCGGATGTCCAAAATCGCATGTTGGCTGTTGTGTCTCGCATACTGACATGCACTAAGCGATCGTATGACCAAGCCTAAT
Source organism: Glandirana rugosa (assembly GCA_018402905.1). Classification (NCBI taxonomy): domain Eukaryota; kingdom Metazoa; phylum Chordata; class Amphibia; order Anura; family Ranidae; genus Glandirana; species Glandirana rugosa. Next base: position 3,456,639 of record BLSH010139134.1, read on the forward strand.
GTGGTGACATACTACTAGCGTATAAAGAGGAAGTTCAGGTGCATGTGATTTGTGAATTAGGAACGTAGGTTTACAGGAACGGACACTTACGAGCGTTCCTGACTTCTGAGCATGCGTGTTTTGCACATACAACTTGTTGGACCAACTTCTCTGTACACACGATACAACAGTCGTACGACCGCTTGTTGTACAACAAAAGTTTTCTAGTCTGCTTATCCAACTCCTGTTGTACGACCATCGCACGTCGGCTGTTCTAATCGCGCGTGCTAACGGTCGGATGATCGTACAACAAGCTGTTGTGCGACCGTTTTTTGTACGACTGTCGCACCATGTGTACGAGGCTTTAGAGCAACCAATTCCCAAGGTGTAGCTCTCTCAGTGTAGTGACACTGAGTCCCAGGCCAGAGCAACCACTGTGGTCTCTTCCTGGACATTTAATCACACCTGAGACTGGATTCCAGTGGACCCGAAAACCTGGCCCGGAACCAGCCCTGCCAGGGTGGCTGGGAATACCCTGGCCGGACTATGCTTCAGTACAATCCAAGTGAACGTATGTGAGGCGACAGGTAGCGACTATCACTTCACCTCGCATATCGTCACACTTGCTAAAGAATATTATTTTTTATCAAGTTGCTATAGGTAAAGTTCCACCTAAAGTAAAACCTGCAACAGAACTGTGGACAGGGATTTTAGGCTGACAGTGACCCTACATCGGTGGTGTATTTAGGTTTTGTGCTGCCCTAGGCCTAACTAAACTCATGCACCCCCCTAATTTAAATATGAACCACCCCTTCTGGTCAAGGCCACACCCCTTCCTGTTTAAGACCTGCCCTGAAATTTTCCAGTTAGGGAAGGGCCTTGGGGGTGTGAGGGAGGGGGGGGTCAATGGATCCCTTAAGAGATTTCCTCACACTTCCTGTTTGGCTATGGGGCAGCACAACAACTCATTGGTTGGGGCCTGCCTCCTGGGTCCCTTGGGATCCCTGGGTCCCCTACACATGTATGGGCTGTCCCCCCCTGATGGCGGCCCTGCCAGTATTATCATACCAGCAGCAAGTGCAGGTGCTTTATGGGGGTACAAGACCGGTTTGTCTCCCGGCCCAGCCCGCCCCATAAGACTGGCGCTACACTAAAAGTGTAGTGCAAGCTGATGGGTACTCTTTTTGTGCTGCCCCCCCTGCAAAGTGCCGCCCTAGGCCTGGGCCTTGTTGGCCTAGGCCAAGATACACACTACGAATAAAAAAAAATAATAATTTTGGATTTTCCATCCATTGAAGAAACTGAAATTTTAAAGCTGAACTCCAGCCAAAAAAAATGTACTGCTGTCTGTTTCCATCGAAATGATCTCTAATGAGGAAGTTCAATGTTGTCACAGGTAAAAGAAATTAGAGAAGAATAATTATGTCTGACTGTGAAAGGGATTTGTATGCTTGGTGGACCTGTTCTATTCATATTTATTACGTTCTCTAAAACGCCTAGTTTTGCCAGTGACTCGATGAAATGGGATTCGGTATAATAAAAAGCGGCTGAGAGATATTCCAAGACATGTGTAATGCATACAAGTATCTGGATTATTTCTCATGAATGTCCTGCTAGCAGCTGCATGCAATTTCAGATTCTACAAGACCAGCGCCTACAGTGTAATACTATTTATATTATCACCATAGATGAACCATAGAGGCAATGCCACAGCACTCATAGGGTTTAGAGGATTCAAGAAGGTCAGGGAATGAGGACCACAGTGACATATATTTATAACCAGAATATGGCCTGAGCTCATGTGAATAATGACAATCATTTATTACAGGGGCTCCCGATTTTACTTTATTATTCATCAATCAAAATCCTTCAACAGACGATATCTGAGCTTTCACTAATTAAAGTGATTGTAAACCTTTACATATACCCAGTGAAGCGATTGGCCTCAGAAAACACGCAGAGATTAAATAAATCCTCCTACATAAGTTGTACCTGTTTGTCTACAGTCTTCTCTTCTCTACATCTATTTAGGCTGGGTTCACACTGCCGCATGGAGCGGCTCACAGCAGGGGTCCGGTGCGTCCCTGTTCACCATTTCAAGTCAGAATTCAGTGCAAATTTTTGGCTGAATTCTGACCTGAAAAGGACCAGAAGAAGCACAAGACACCAGAGCCTCTCTGGAGATGTGTGCACCGGCTCCATAGAGAGCCGGTCACAACCTCCTGACATGCGAATTGGATGCAGAGAAACCCACATCCAATTCACAATAATGTGAATCCAGCCTAAAGTGCTGAATTTATAAATTGCGTCTGAGCTGTCAGAAAAAAGGGGGCAGAAAGCTGAAATTACACTCTGCAGAGCTCAGTGAGGAGAGCTCTGACAGCTGATTGGAGGGAAAGTACATACCCCTCTTCACACAGCATATAGGAACAGGGCTGAGGGTGTCAATAAACTTGAGATACCTCCCCTGTCACTATTTTTCTCTTGGTGTCAGGAAAACTTGTTAGAAGTGACTCATGCTGATAGCAGAGAAATGAAGCAGCAGACAGAAATGACACTTAGTGCTCTTGAGCTATAGCGGGATATGCTTTGTTCATATTTCATTTCTGAGGTTTACAACCACTACACTTCAGCCTCAGAAGGATTTACCCCCTTCCTGACCAGAGCACTTTTTGCGATTTGGCTCTGCATTGCTTTAACTGGCAATTGCGCGGTCGTGCGACGTGGTATCCAAACAAAATTGACGTCCTTTTTTCCCCACAAATAGAGCTTTCTTTTGGTGGTATTTGATCACCAGTTTTTTTTTGTTTTTTTTTTTTGCGCTATAAACAAAAAAAGAGTGACAATTTTGAAAATAAAACAATATTTGTTACCTTTTGCTATAATAAATATCCAAAAAAAAAAACAAATTTCTTCCTCAGTTTAGGGTGATATATGTTCTTCTACATATTTTTGGTAAAAAAAAATCACAATAGGCATATATTGATTGGGTTTCGCAAAAGTTATCGCATCTACAATCTATGGGAATAGATTTATGGCAATTTTATTATTTATTTTTTTTACTGGTAATGGTGGCGATCTGCGATATTTATCGTGACTGCGATATTGCGGCGGACAGCTCGGACACTTTTGACAGTTTTTTGGGACCAATGACATTTATACAGTGATCAGAGCTTTAAATAGCCACTGATTACTGTATAAATGTATAAAAGTTATCGCATCTACAATCTATGGGAATAGATTTATGGCAATTTTATTATTTATTTTTTTTACTGGTAATGGTGGCGATCTGCGATATTTATCGTGACTGCGATATTGCGGCGGACAGCTCGGACACTTTTGACAGTTTTTTGGGACCAATGACATTTATACAGTGATCAGAGCTTTAAATAGCCACTGATTACTGTATAAATGTATAAAAGTTATCGCATCTACAATCTATGGGAATAGATTTATGGCAATTTTATTATTTATTTTTTTTACTGGTAATGGTGGCGATCTGCGATATTTATCGTGACTGCGATATTGCGGCGGACAGCTCGGACACTTTTGACAGTTTTTTGGGACCAATGACATTTATACAGTGATCAGAGCTTTAAATAGCCACTGATTACTGTATAAATGTCACTGGCAGGGAAGAGGTTCAACTCTAGGGGGGGATCAAGGGGTTAAGTGTGTTCCCTCACTGTGTTCTAACAGTGTGGGGGCTGGGCTGACTGGGGCATGACAGATCTAACTGTTCCTGATTATTGGGAACTGTAGATCTGTCATATGTCCCCTGACAGAACGGAGATCCGCCATGTTTACACTGGCAGATCTCCGTTCTGCCTCTGTAACAGGCGATCGCAGGTCGCCGGCGGACATCGAGTCCACCCGACACGTGGGCATGCCTCTGTACAGCTATGGCGATTCCCGCAGCAGTGCCAACCTGCCGCTGTATTATGATGGGGGCCTGTTGGCAAGTGGTTTGTCCACTGTGAAAGTAGTAAAATGGGTAACTGCTTCCTGAGATGCAGAGAGCCCTTGTGACTCCTCTTACTCTTTGCTTCTTCAGTTTAACTGCTAGATTTAACCATGAGTGTAGAGAAATTAGTGCAGGATTTAGGACAGCATAAGCAAATAAAACTATTTTAAATTCCACCCCCAAGTGGCAGCCACCTACCCAAATACTTTCCTTCAGCCCTGCTCCTGAGTACTAAACTGCATACTCCAGCCTGAGCAAATTGGCCCTTGCCTTATAAGGGTCTTTTGCCTTCCTCGTGGATTTACTGTGGGTATCAAGATTCTGTATATGCAGGCTTGTGTTGTATTCAGATCTGTAAAACCAAAATAGACAAATCTTTTTCTGAAGTCAGAATGTGCATACATGCAAATGCAGGGAATTTTAATACAATAGAATGGAAGTATGATTTTACGTATTTAACACAAAGCACTTTAGGGATCATTCCTTATCAGAAAGATCCAATGTTTCATTACAACCATATGCATGTACTATTACAGTCTGTTTCTTTAGAAAGTAGCTACAACCTGAGTAGAAAAGCCTGTCCCCTTCCAGAATGCTGTAGAGAAGGACCCCTGTTGCCTGTGTGGAAGGAGTGTTCCCTCTGCAGAAGTCTGACATGCTTATACACAGAGAGGAAGGGTCTAGGGGCAACAGAAGCTGTCTTTAATCTCATTCTGGCCCAATCTCTAAAGCGTGTAGGCAGGTGCAGTCTATTTTCTCCACTGCAGTTGGCGCTTGACCACAGTGGCATTGCAGTTGGAGGGAAAGATAAGAGGAACATGGTTCCTCTATGGTTTCTGGGTCACTGGGGGGAGAAATCTGATTTGATGTTGTCTCCCTATGTTACTCTGGTGGCCATCTTGGGTCAGGCAGAGCCTATCTAAGGCCCTGACTCCCAGGCTTGGTGCACAGTTTTGCGTGTGGGTAATGTAGGGACAGGTCACCCATCTGACAGTGACAGTATTAGTTATTAGTGCTAGGGAAAGAGCAGAGACACGCTACCCTTCCCGGAAGCCTCCCTGTTTGGACCCAGACTATCAAGGCTGCATTCTATCCCTAGAAACATATGTTGTCAGAGCATCCGAGAACTGCTGTTACACTGTTTTCTGCAACAGCCTGTGTGTGCACCCGGTCAGGTTGTCTTCCCACTGAGTAGCTGTGTTTGTTGGACTGTTTGGACCTCCCCACTAGTGGTCTGCACTAGAGGAGGTGTGGCTAAGCAGCCGCTGTCCAACATCAGGAGGGGAAAAGTAAAACCGCCATGTGAAAGAGGCCTCAAATGTCTTTCATCCAATTGGCAGTCACCTACCCAAATATAGTACAAGAAGCCCTGCTCCTGAGTTTGGTCTCAGCTTGGTCTTCAAAAACTAGGACATCTAGAAGTTTACTAGGAAGGCTAACCAAGATATTTGTAAGTATTCATAGATCAGGATGAAGCAGTGAGGTGGGCATGTGATTTCTCGGAGGCAGGGGGTTCTCTGAGGGATTTCTCAGTAATCAGGGAATTTCTTTGGTACAGCACTGCCAGCCAAGATATCATTCCAGAAAGATTTAATAGAGCAGAATTGTGTGATCTGTAGCAGGAACACCCATCCAATATCATAGAACCAGGTATTTGTGAAGGTGAAGTGTGTTCTGTTAATACATGCTAAGCTACGACATCTAATTCATTGCTGAGTAATGCCATTTATTAATTGGTGCCTCCTTGTCCTCAGGCTATTTCCTAAATACAAGTTAAAGAGCTCTATCCCAGCAGGGGTTTGCCCCAAACATGTACAAACATCACAAGTAATTGGGACAGAGCTACGGGACATTAGTGGCTTTACAGATACCTGACAATATAATTAGAATATTAATTAAAGCTGAAATTCAACCTGTTAACAGTTTGCTTTCCCCTCGTTTCTCCTCCCTCTTCATAAACATGCTAATAACATTTTAAATTAAATCTTTCCATTTCTATTACATGTCCTATTTTAGTTACATCATCACTGGTTCTCTGTGCTACCCTATGCAATGCAGGCAAATCATGGCTGGTTAGTGTGGTTGGTAGCGTGCTGTAAATAGCTTCTTGAAAACATCACAGTACCCTGCCCAGTGGCAGCTGGTGCTCAAAACTTTGGGGGGGTGCAAACAAACGGAAAAATTAAGCCTCACACAGCCTCGGTGTGCCCATCAAACATGGCCTCACTGTGTCCATCAAATTCTGCCTCTCTGTGTCCATCAAATGCTGCCTCACTGTGTCCATCAAATGCTGCCTCACTGTGTCCATCAAATGCGGCCTCACTGTGTCCATCAAATGCTGCCTCACTGCGTCCATCAAATGCTGCCTCACTGTGTTCATCAAATGCTGCCTCTCTGTGTCCATCCAATGCGGCCTCTCTGTGTCCATCAAATGCTGCCTCTTTGTGTCCATCCAATGCGGCCTCACTGTGTCCATCAAATGCTGCCTCACTGTGTCCATCAAATGCGGCCTCACTGTGCCCATCAAATGCGGCCTCACTGTGTCCATCAAATGCGGCCTCACTGTGCCCATCAAATGCAGCCTCACTGTACCCATAAAATGCAGCCTGTACAGTATGGAAGGTGTACAGTATGTGTATACAAAGGAGGTGGATGGTATTAGTATATACAGTAAGCAAGGTGGGTGTACAGCTATATATACACCCACCTTCCTTCCTGTATATAGAGACCTTTTTCCATCATAACTGACTGCAGATATACATCATCTGTCCTGTATACAGCTATATCTACTCCCACCTTCCTTCCTGTATATAGAGACCTTATTCTATCATCACTGTCTGCAGATGTACATAATCTGTCCTGTATACAGCTATATATGCACTCACCTTCCTTCCTGTATATAGAGACCTTCCTCTAAATGACTGCAGATATACACAATTTGTCCTGTATACAGCTATATATACACCCACCTTCCTTCCTGCATATAGAGACCTTCCTCTATCATCACTGACTGCAGATATACACAATCTGTCCTGTGTACAGCTATATATACACTCACCTTCCTTCCTGTATATAGAGACCTTCCTCTATCATCACTGACTGCAGATATACATAATCGGTCCTGTATACAGCTATATATATATATACTCACCTTCCTTCCTGTATATAGAGACCCTTTTCCATCATAACTGACTGCAGATATACATCATCTGTCCTGTATACAGCTATATCTAGTCCCACCTTCCTTCCTGTATATAAAGACCTTCCTCTATCATCACTGACTGAAGATATACATAATCTGTCCTGTATACAGCTATATATACACCCACCTTCCTTCCTGCATATAGAGACCTTCCTCTATCATCACTGACTGCAGATATACATAATCTGTCCTGTATACAGCTATATATACACTCAGGGGCGGGCTGGGCCGGGGGCAGAGTGGAAATTTCCCCCCAGGCCGTCTAACTTATATTCAAAACGGCCGCTATGAAGACCACTGTCTGCTGACATTTTTTTACATCAACTGCAGTGGCCGCCGATTGGCTGCGTTGCTCCCGCACTGCATTTTGGAAGTTGTAGCCCAGGCCGTGCTCAAGTTCCTATTGGTGGTGGTGGAGAGAACTGAGCAGCGGCGCACAGCAGCGAGGATCTACAACTCCCAGAGAGTTCGCCTTCAGAGAAAAATATAGCTGCGGGGCTGTGCCGCACTGATCGTGACTCTGTACTTTTAAAAATGGCGCCGCCCAGCACCATCATGTCAGTGTGCCCGCTCTCCCGAAAATAGCCGAACGTATACGTGCTTTCCCGAGCCCAGCTAGCTTCGGAACGGGCTCGGGAAAGCTGATACATGTTCAGCTATTTCTGGGAAGCCGGGCACATGCGCACTGACATGATTGCGCCGAGGGGCAGCATTTTAGAAGTATAGAGTCATGATCAGTGCGGCACGGCCCCGTAGCTATATTTTTTTCAGACACCGTCACACACCGTTCCCTCGAAGCGGCCCCAGGGCAGCCACCCAGCCAGGCGCCGCGGTTTTTAAAAGTTCAGGCTGCAGACAGTAGCATTATCCTCCTATTACAGCCGGGTAAGAAGACTGGACCCATCCCCTCCTCCCCATCCTCAGACCTCTCTGCAGCCTTTGACCTCTCTACAGCGACCCCCCCCAGCCTCTGACCTCTCTGCAGCCTCTGACCTCTCTGCAGCCTCTGACCTCCCCAGGCTCTGACCTCTCCCCAGACTATGACCTCTCCCCAGCCTCTGACCTCCCCAGCCTCTGACCTCTCCGCAGCCTCTTACCTCCCCAGCCTCTGACCTCTTCCTAGCCTCTGACCTCCCCAGCCTCTGACCTCCCCAGCCTCTGACCTACCCAGCCTCTGACCTCCCCAGCCTATGACCTCTCCCCACCCTATGACCTCTCCCCCGCCTATGACCTCTCCCCAGCCTATGACCTCCGCAGCCTCTGACCTCTCTGCAGCCTCTGACCTCCCCAAGCTCTGACCTCTCCGCAGCCTCTGACCTCCCCAGCCTCTGACCTCTCTGCAGCCTCTGACTTCTCCGCAGCCTCTGACCTC
>BLSH010139134.1:3471993-3483230 GCA_018402905.1 Glandirana rugosa
GGGCGCGGACGACGCGTCCCATCTCCGCCTTCCCTAGGGTTGGTAAGACCATCGCGGTCATACCGGAACCGCAGGAACCATGCGGTTGCACCACACCTACCACCAGCTGCAAGGGACCGCCGAGGGCGCTCCTGGACGAGAGTGTCCCCGGGTAGAACGTGGGACGAAATGGGAGCGACCGAAATTACCGGACCGATAACTCAGGTCCACAATTTCCTATCCCCTGAGAGACTCAGGTAGTAAGGGTGATACGAGTTCCGTGCAGTCCGGTGAAACGCCTTCTAGATAGTTACGTGTACCTTCCGAATGTAACGAACCACGCTCCGCCCCGGAAATAAAGAGTTTATCATATGTAACTAACCTCAGGTTATATTGATACCAGCTGCTCTTGATACTAATTGATTTGTTGCTAATTCCAAGGCGCGGGTAAATCTGTTTCAGATTAAGAAAAACTTGTGATCTAGGCCTTGCTGAAGGAAGGCCAGCACCCGAGCCACCGAGAAATAAAGGCCCCGCCTCGCACCAAGCAATGTAAGCCTTCCATGTGCATTGATAGATCTTCCGCAAAGTGGCCTGACGTGCCTTGAGCATAGTGGGAATGATGGACTCAGAGAGTCCCCTATCCTTTAACACCTGGACTCAATAGCCAGGCCATTAAAGCCAGCGAGGGTAAAGCAGGGTGCAAGATGGGCCCCTGTGAGAGCAGGTCCTCGCGGGAGCCGCCAGGGAACGTCGACCACCATCCACACCACGTTGGCGTACCAAGGACGCCAAGGCCATACTGGCGCTACCAGAATGGTTGGGATCCCTTCCGCCTCTACCCTGCGCAGCAGGCGCGGGAGTAACGGGAGTGGAGGGAAGGCATAGAGCAGCCGTTACCAAGACCACAGAGCCATGAGGGCATCTGCCCCGTATGTCAGTGGATCCCTTGTCCTGCTCACGAAGGCCTGCACCTTCCGGTTGAGCCGGGATGCCAGGAGATCCACGTCTGGCGTGCCCCATTTCTGACAAATCTGGCGGAACACCTCTGGATGCAGGGACCACTCTCCCTAATCCAGCTTCTGGCGACTGAGATAGTCCGCCTGCCAGTTCTCTACGTCGGGATGTGAACGGCGGAGATTGCCGGCACGTGAAGCTCTGCCCACCGCAGAATGTGGGCCACTTCCGCCGCTGCTGCCACGCTTCTCGTTCCACCCTTATGGTTCACATACGCCACCACTGGACCCGAACAGGACACCCATGCAGCCTCCCCGACCAGTGGGAGATGCAGAGCCTGATCGCCCGCAGTTCAAGCACGTTGATTGGGAGACGGGTCTCTTCCTGAGACCAGCGGCCCTGGGTCGACAACCTCCCCAGGACCCCTCCCCAGCCGTATAGGCTGGCATCTGTTGTGATCACCATCCAGTCCATGGGAGGAAACGACTTCACCTGCTCCAAGGTCGGGGCCCGTAGCCACCAGGTGAGGGAGCTTAGAGTCCGGTGATCCAAACTGATCACCCGATCCAGGGAGAGCGGAGACTTGTCCCACCGCAGGAGGATTGCCCGCTGCAGGAGCCGGGTGTGACTCTGGGCATAAGGCACCACCTCGAAGGAGGAGACCATCAGTCCCAACACCCACATGCAAAATCTGAGAGAGGACCTCCGCTGAGACAGCAGGGCCCGCACCGCCCCCTGGAGGGTTAAGACCTTGGCGGCAAGGAGAAACACCTTCGCCCGCTCCGTATCCAGGACCAAGCCCAAGTATTCCAACCGGCGCGACGGAGCCAGCACCAACTTCGGAAGGTTGATCACCCAGCCGAAGTCCTGCAGGAAACCAAGGGTGATGGCCAGACCGTCCGACAAGGCGGAGGCCGACTCCACCCGCAGGAGGAGATCGTCGAGATATGCCACTACTGCTATGCCCCTCTGCCTCAGCAGAGCCAGCACCGGGACCAAGAGCTTGGTGAAGACCCGAGGGGCTGAGGCCAGACTGAACGGGAGGGCCACAAACTGGTAGTGGAGATCCCCCACCGCAAAGCGCAGGAAGCGCTGGTGGTGTACGCATATGGGCACGTGTAAATACACGTCCTTGATGTCTAGGGAGGCCAGGAAGTCTCCCTGCAGAAGAGCCGCCACCACAGAGCGGACAGATTCCATTCTGAATTTCCACGTCCTCACAAAGAAGTTGAGGGCCTTCAGGTCCAGGACAGGCCTGACCCCATCTTTTTTCGGAACCACAAAAAGATAGGAATAAAAACCGTGGAAATGTTCCGTAGCGGGAACCGGGACAATCACCCCCTGATGGAGCAGGACGTGCACGGCCTCGAACAGGGCCTGTAGCCATTCCGGGGGGAGCCTCAGATTGGAGGCGAAGAACCTGCCCGGGGGTTGGGTATGGAACTCTATCTTGTACCCGGACGAAACCACCTCGCGCACCCAGAGATCCAAGATGCACGAGTGGGGGCGACCCATCATGCGGAGGAGGACTTCTCCTCCGCCTTTTCGGACTTACGCTGCCAGGGACGTTTCTGGCCTCCAGCGGCGGCCTTGGCGGGCTGAGAACCCTTGTTCGAGGTACGAGGTGCACGGAAAAAACTCTTTTGAGCAGAGAAGGAAGGGCCCGCCCTGCGCCCAGGCTCCTTGCCCCTTCTGGGCTCCGGAAGAAAAGTACTCTTCCCCCCAGTGTAATCCTTGATGATTTCATCGAGGGAAGCCCCAAAGAGGCGACCCCCTTCAAAAGGCAGGTCCATCAGGCCCTTCTTTGATGCCTGGTCTCCTGACCAGCATCTCAGTCATAACAGACATCTAATGACGATTGCGAACATGGACAGTTTTGACAGCATGGGGGCCATGTCGAGGGCCGCATCACAGAGATACTTCAGTCCCTGGATCAGCTGGTCTGCCATCTGCACAGGTTCCGGAGGGACCTGGAGAGTCACCAAAGCCTGGTGCACAATAGTCGCCCATTCTGTAAGCGCCTGTGCCACCAGCGCAGACGCCAGCGTCGGCTGCATAGCCGAACCTGCGACCAGGAACATGGCCTTGGACACCGCCTCAGTCCTCCTGTCCTTGAAGGATGGAGAGCCCTCCATTGGAATAGTGGTCGCTTTGTTCAGACGGGCCACCGACAGGTCCACCGTCGGGGACTTCCACTTCTGCAACAGGGTATCCTCAAAGGAATAACGCACAGAAAAAGGGATTTTATTAAAACTTACCGTAAAATCCTTTTCTCTGAGTTCACTGACAGACGCAGCTCTCCATTGACATGTGGGTTATATGCAGATCCTATTAGGAGTTAACTAGGCAAAGAAAGAAAGGAAGCTGGCCCCTCTCAGGGGGCTGTCCTCTCTTCCCATATAATCCCCCTACTCTGCTCAGTACATTCGTTCGTAACAAGCCGTACCGAAAATAACGCAGAGGGGTGGGTGCTGCGTCTGTCAGTGAACTCAGAGAAAAGGATTTTACGGTAAGTTTTAATAAAATCCCTTTTTCTCCTATGTTCACTGACAGACGCAGCTCTCCATTGACATGTGGGGATGTCCCAAAGCTGTGTCATTAAGAGGGGTGGGCAAACGACAACAACTGTACCCAACAGAACCTCTGAAGAGGCGCCAGACGCGCCTACACTGCCGCCTGTAAAACCTTACGGCCAAAAGCAGCATCCGAAGATGCGGACACATCAACTTTATAAAATTTAGTAAACGTGTGCACTGAGGCCCAAGTAGCCGCCTTGCACACCTGTGACACCGAGGCCTGGTGTCAAAAAGCCCAGGAAGTGCTAACAGCCCTGGTAGAATGAGCCGTGACTGGAAAAGGAGGCACTTTGCCCCGAACAGAATACGCACGAGTCACGGTCTGTCTGATCCAACGAGAGACAGTAGCTGACGAGGCCGCCAAACCTTTGCGCAGACCATCCGTCAGGACAAACAACGCGTCAGACCTCCGAAAAGAGTCTGTAGCCGCCAAATACACCCGCAAAGCCCGTATGACATCCAAGGAATGCAACTCAATCTCCTTAGGATGTGAAGGGTACAGACACAACGAAGGAAGAACAATATCTTCGTTAATATGAAAAGAAGAAACCCCCTTCGGCAAAAAAGAAGGCGACGGGCGCAAGACCGCCTTATCCCTGTGCAGGACCAAGTAAGGAGACCTGCAGGACAATGCTGGCAACTCAGACACCCGCCTAGCGGATGTAATGGCCTCCAAGAAAGCCACTTTCTGTGACAAAAATTGTAAGGGAATATCCCTGATCTTCTCATATGGTGGCTTTTGAAGTACCGATATAGGCAATATAGGCCTTCCAGGTGCGATAAATTTTGCGCGAAGTACACTTGCGCGCCTTCAGCATGGTAGGGACCACTGAGTCGTCGACACCCCTGTCCCTCAGCACCTGAGATTCAATAGCCAGGCCGTCAAAGCCAGTGAGTGTAAAGCAGGGTACAATATGGGTCCCTGAGACAGCAGATCATCTCGCAGCGGAAGACGCCAGGGGGCATCTGCCACCATTCTTACTACATCAGCGTACCACGGATCATCGGAATTCCCTCTGCTTCCACCCTGCGCAGTAGGCACGGGAGAAGTTTGATGGGACGATACCGACCCCAAGGTGCCACGAGTGCGTCTGTGGCCACTGCCAACGGGTCTCTTGTCCTGCACACAAAGGACTTCACTTTGTGATTGAACCGAGAAGCCATGAGGTCCACGTCTGGCGTGCCCCACTTGTGGCAAATCTGGCTGAATATTTCTGGATGGAGGGACCATTCCCCCTGATCCAGCGTCTGGCGACTGAGGAAGTCCGCTTGCCAATTTTCTACGCCTGGAATGTAGATGGCAGAGATTGCCGGAACATGCAGTTCTGCCCAACGCAGAATCAGAGCTGCTTCCGCAGCCGCTGCTGCACTTCTCGTTCCGCCCTGATGGTTCACATATACCACCGCTGTGGCATTGTCCGACTGAACCCGAATCGGGAGCCCTTGTAGCCTCGCAATCCAGTGGGATAGACAGAGTCTGATCGCTCTTAGCTCCAGCACATTGATCGGAAGGCGAGACTCCTGGGTCGACAGAGAGCCCAGGACGCCCCCCCCCCCCAGCCTGACAGGCTGGCGTCCATTATGATTATCGACCACGTCAGGGGAAGAAATGGTTTTCCCCTCGTCAAAGCTGGGGCCCGAAGCCACCAGGCCAGGGAAGCCCTGGTCTGACGATCCAAGTTGACCAACTGGTCCAGAGACAGTGGGGATCTGTCCCACCGAGACAGAATCGCTCGCTGAAGTAGTCCAGTGGGACTCTGAGCGTAAGGTACCGCCTCGAAGGCCGACACCATGAGCCCCAGCACCCGCATACAGAACCGTGATGATGACTGCCGGCGAGACAGTAAGGTTCGCACTGCTGATTGCAGGTACTGCAGCTTGGCTGGGGGTAAGAACACCTTCGCCTGCTCTGTGTCCAGAATCAGACCCAGATATTCCAGGTGACAGGACGGGGTCAATGAGGACTTCTGCAGGTTGATCAGCCAACCGAAGTCCTTTAACGAGGCCATGGTGATGGACATGCTCTCCTCCAGGGCAGAGGCAGACTCCGCTCTCAGAAGCAAGTCATCAAGGTAAGCTACCACCGCGATGCCCCTCTGCCTCGGCAGGGCCAGCACTGGGGCCACCAACTTGGTGAAGACCCGAGGAGCCGAGGCCAGACCGAAGGGCAGAGCCACAAATTGGTAATGGAGATCTCCCACCGCAAAGCGCAGAAAGCGCTGGTGTCGGAGACAAATGGGAACATGTAGATATGCGTCCCTGATATCCAGGGACGCCAGGAAGTCCCCCTGATGCAGGGTGGCCAAGACCGAGCGGACCGATTCCATCCGGAATTTTCGCACTTTCACATAAAAGTTTAGCGCCTTCAGGTCCAACACTGACCTTACCCCCCACCTTTTTTGGGGATCACAAATAGGTTAGAGTAGAAACCGTGAAACCTCTCTGACTGAGGCACCAGCACTATCACCCCTTGTTCTGCCTGAACCGCCCCAAAAAGGGCCTCCCGACGTTGATGCGGGAGTCTTAAGTTCGATGGGAAGAACCTGTCTGGGGGTAGAGTGCTGAACTCTATCCTGTACCCGGAGGACACCACTTCCTGCACCCACTGGTCAGAAATGCGAGCAGTCCACCTGTCTGCGAACCCCAGAAGATCGTCGGGTGGGGGCAACCCATCATGCAGAGGAGGGCTTATCCTCCGTCTTTTCGTTTTTGCGTTGTCATGGCCTTTTACCGGCCCCTGCAGCAGCCTTGCCGGCTCGCGGGCCCTTGCCCGCTGCGCCAGTGGCACGAAAAAAACCTCTTCTGACCCGAAGAGACAAGTCCCTGCTTGCGGCAAAATTCTCGCCACCTGGGCTCCGGAAGAAAGGTACTCTTCCCGCCCGTGAAATCCTTAATGATTTCGTCCAACTGAGGCCCAAAGAGACGGCCACCCTGAAAGGGGAGGTCCGCCAAACCTTTTTTGGAAGCGTAGTCACCCGACCACGAGCGTAACCAGAGGACCCGTCTGATAATGACTGCAAAAACAGACATTTTGGACAACATAGGGAGCAGGTCTAGAGCTGCATCACACAGGTATTTAATACCATGAAACACATGTTCTGCTTTCTGCGACGCTTCAAGCGTTCTGCCGCAGTCCAGATCATTCTGCAGCTCCGCCGTGCATTCAGATAGATATTGCGCCGCCATGGCAGACGCCAGGGCCAGTCGCAAGGCCGAACCAGCCAAAATGAAAAGTGCCTTAGACACTGACTCCGTCCTCCTATCGGCAGGATCCTTAAACGATGGCGACCCCTCCAGGGGAATAGTGGTCGCCTTGTTCAGACGCGCCACCGGTGGGTCCACCGAAGGGGACGCCCACTTTTTAATGAAACTATCCTCAAAAGGATACCGGATAGCGAAACGCTTAGGCATGGTGAAGGAATGCTGTGGGCGCTGCCATTCCTAATAGATCATATGATCAAAAAATGTATCATAAGGGTAAGCTCTCAGTGACCTAGGGGGCCTGGCAGTCCCGCAGACATAAGTAGATGTCCGCGACTCGCCATCTTGGTCCAGTCGCAAAGACACACGGATGCCAGAAATGACTGCAGACACCAGTGCCTTTTCGCGCGCTGCCTTAGCCCCCTGGTCTTCCTCCCCATCTGAGGGACAAAGTTCACCCTCATAAAGCTCCACAGGGGTCCCCGTGACCCCCAACGTTACTTCCGGTTCGGAATCCTCCCCTGAAGAACAAGGGGGAGGGGGGCGTTTTTTAGGGGCCCCCGGGGCCTTGCTCGGACCCCCCCGGGAAAGAACTCCCCAAACACCGCCCGCAGCTGTTCTAGGGACACCAGGGATCCCGACGCAGGTTGCGATGCATCTAAATCCTCCTCAGAGGGCCCTGCTGGGTCATCTGCCATCACACCCACAGATTGAGCACACACAGTGAGAACAACCACTAGCAGCACGCCCACACAGTAAACACACCACCGCCCCTCAGAACGCCAGGGAGACCCAGGAGGACTGCACCCACCGCCACCAGCACCCCCAGGAAGCCAGCTATACTTGCTGTTTTTGCCATCAAGCAACGTCCTGTGGACCGCCAGAGAGCTTGCGCCAGCAACACTGTCCCAGCAAAGTGAAAGGAAAAACGGCAGCAGCACGTTTTTCTCAGCATGCAGGGACTTCAATATGGCCGCCGAGGACATCCACTAGAGGCAAAAGGGCTGCTGAACACCGAGGCTCCGGCAAAATTGGCGCCACAGCATGGTATTGAAAATCCCAGGGAAAATGGCCGCGGCTACGGCAAAATGGCGGCGGATCACCGCATGGCGGTCTGCACACAGTGCAAGCGGGGTGCGGAGCGGGGGGGGGGGAGTTAGGGACGAAAGGACCCAGGAAAGGAAAGTACCCTCTACCGGCGGCTAACGCAGGCAGAATGACAAAAATCACCCTGCGCCCCCCCCCAGCGCCCCTAGGGGAGCAGAGGGGGGCTCACTCACCACTCCTGATGGGAGTAGCCACCTGGTCGCAGACTTTTCTCCCCAGCTGGGGAGGAATGCTGCTGGCCACAAGTCCCATAAGGCAGCCAGGTCAACTCCTTGCACTAGGCATGTTAAAACTAATGTACTGAGCAGAGTAGGGGGATTATATGGGAAGAGAGGACAGCCCCCTGGGAGGGGCCAGCTTGCTTTCTTTCTTTGCCTAGTTAACTCCTAATAGGATCTGCATATAACCCACATGTCAATGGAGAGTTGCGTCTGTCAGTGAACATAGGAGAAAAAGTTTGGGCATGGCGCACGACCCCTGAGGACTCGCCACTCCTTGTAATTGAACTGATCAAAGTACGACAAATAGGAGAACGCCTTAGGCGTCCGGGCCGGCTTATGCGACCCAAAAGCATATGGCGCCCCGGAGTCGCAGCCGGGCCGAGCTTCAGTGTCTCACAAACCACTGAAACCAAAGAGCCCACCAGAGCCCGTTCGCGAGCCGCGGTGGCCCCTGAGGGCTCCTCCTCTTCATCCGAGGGGTCCCCGAGTTCACCATCCAACAGCTCTAGAGGAGTCTCCGACACCGCGGAGCTCCCCTCTGGCTCAGAGTCCTCACCAGAGGACAGAGGAGGAGGTGGCCATTTGCTCGCCACCCCCCGGTCACGGATCGGTTCTGCCCTTGAGAAGTATCCCTCCAGGAGGGCCGTCAAAGTGTGCAGCGGGACCACCGGTCCCAACGCTGCCTGGTCCCCGCCGGAGACCCCTGGCTGGGAAGCCCCCGCTTCAGCTGCCATAGCCCACACCCCGGATGACACCACCGGATATGAGTGTACCACACCACCCCTCAGTCACCACCTTGGGGCCCCAGAGGTTCCCAGGAGGACTCACCCACCGCCCCAGGACCTGTGCTGCTGTAGCAGCCTGTCCCTCTGCTCGCGATCCCCACGTGTCAGGAACACTCTTTCGGCCTGTATTCATGCCAGGAGAAGCAGGGCCGCCCATTAGTATACAGTGGACCACACCAAAATGGCCGCCGTAGGCACTAGAGGCCGAACCTGCGGTCGGCCACCGCAAAATGCCAGCTGTTACATACATGTGGCTGGCTACAGGAAAATGGAGGTCATGCGACCATGCGGCAGGGCACAGGCGGATGGCGGCCCTACCACACAGGGGGACCCACGCAGGCAGGGAGAACTACAGCCCCGAGTGGGGGGACGAACGGTCGGACCACGAACAAACGGACTCTAAACCCAGGGAAGAAAAGGAGGAACCCCCCCGTCGCCCCCCCCCCCCCACTCTGGATGGGCGCAGCGGGTAGCCACCCAAAGCAGACCTGCCACCCCGACGAAACAGGGGGAGCTGCAGGCCACGCAGCACCCGTGACACGGACACGGGGTGCCCAGTCCTAGGTGTGCTGGTGGGACATTTAACCCGCCGGCCGCCTCGCATGGAACGAGGCCTGACGCGGCCGACCCCGCGTACAGCTAAGGGTCGGCTTGCATCCGTTGGCCGCGCTGGGGAGACTCCCTGGATCTATGATATCCAGCCTGTCACCCAGCCGACTGCTTGATTGTAATCTTCATCAGAATTCTTGAAAAAGAAAAAAATGATAAAAAGAAAGGGGAACCGCAGATCCCAGCAGGAAGCCAGGTCCTACTCCTTGCACTAGGCATAAAAAACTGAGTTGCTGAAGCAGGGCTGGAAGGGTTATGCTAAGTGAGGACTGCCCCCTGGGAGAGGCTGTGTCTACTTTGAGTTGAACTTCTTTCTGCCTAATCCACTCCTAGTGAAAGCTGCATAAACACCACATGTCAAGAATGAGAGGCTGCGTCTGTCAATGAACGATTGAGAAAACAGGGTTATGGTTGCTGACCATATTGCGGTCAGCAAGTGGCTTTACCTTTAATAATTCAACCTCATTGTCTGTAAGTAACCCAAAAAATATGTAAGGAAACATACCCAAATCAACAGCTCTGCTCAAGGCTCGCCCCTCCTGTGACATGGCCAACTGGGTGCCAGCCACTGTTGCCCATCTCTTCTCCCCACCAGAAATATGATAAAGTATCAGCTCTTAGCTCCTATTGCCGTATGAATTAGTAATGCAAAAAATTACTGCATACAGCAATGTCTCCACCTGGGAACCAACCTTCCTTGACATGTTTTACCACTCCTGCTCAAAAGGATGCAAAACTATCCTTGTTAATAAATAAGGTAAACCCATGTTCACTATCAATGCCCAATCGTGTGCAAGGTACATGGAAGAAAAAAGAAAAAAAGATTTTTGCTAGCATATGATTGGCTGTTCAAATTGGATCAGTTTCACCTCATTTACTAAGCTTTAATTTGCAAGTGAGGACCCTCTAAATCAACCTCATAGTCCCCAGATGTTGAAGTCACAGACAGCAAGATACATAGCATTTTCAGCAGGAGGTCAGCAAGAGGATACCTCTATATTGTCTGAGTACAGGTTTCCCGTTTTTTAGTATTTGCCACTTCAGTGTTTTTTTAAACTGTGTTTTATTGTCAGTTTCATCACATCATATTAACATTTTTGACAAAGGTTCATAGAGTATAAAGTAGTATTTCAGCATACATGTCTTGCATTGAACATGTGAGAAGTCATTATACATTTGTCACTTTCAATTACTGACACTTTTTCTTATGTACAAAAACATATTTTTGACAAAATATCTACCATCATCAAATAAGATTGGAACAATCAAGTAGAAATTACCACATATCTCTACACCGACAGAGCAGGACGTAACATTGCAGTATATGGAACATTCCCTGAGCACCCATTCCGCACCCTTTCAGAGTATTCCACCTCCTCCACACCCCAGTCCCAAAGCCCGTTACCTCATTCACACAGGACCTCACAAGTGTCAGAAGTCTCATTCCATTGTCCCCAAATTCTCTCAAATTTATTAGGACAACCTCTGGCTTCATATGTAAGCTTATAAATTGATAGGACCTGATTTATTAAATTTTTCCAGGCATCTATCTGTATTGGTGTAGTACGGACCCATTGCAGTACCACCGCTTTCCTTGCATAAAACAATAGAAAACGTAGGAACTGTTTCTGATATGTGCCTATTTGAATGTCTTCAAAGATTGACAATATACACCATTTTGGGCTGCAGATATTAGGAAGATCAAAGTGATGGGCGATAAAGTGTGTTACCTGCGACCAAAACGGGCGAATCTTTTCACACTCCCAAAGCATGTGAAGCAGTGTGCCCGTGTCTTTATTGCA
>BLSH010139134.1:3500385-3530060 GCA_018402905.1 Glandirana rugosa
CCCCCCCCCCCCCCCCCCCAGCGCTCCAGTGAGCGCTGGAGGTGTAGAGCAGAGAGCCGCTGACAGTCAACTCTCTACTCAGAGCGGAAAGGAGAACTGAGTGATCAGCAGTGTTTGATTTCTCAGTTCTCACTGAGTATCGATCCGATACTACACCTGTCCCCCAAAGGCTCTGCAGTGAGCTATATATGTTTCTTTTAAATCCCAAATCCCTTTTCTTCTAAGGAGTAACCTTTCTTTATATTGAGTGATTTGAGCGAACATCAGATAGAGAAGTGACCTCTACAGAGACAGCATGGTAATCTCGGCTCTGCAACAGTCTGTAAGCACCCTCAGGTTGTTCAGACACTGGATGGCAAACAAAGTAAATTTGGGCATAGATGGCTCAGATTTTATTATTGCTAAATTGGGCAAAACTTGAGCCGTGGATGGCCCTGCAAAATCAATGGACCTGGTTGGAAAACTATCTGTTGGAACAGTGACAGCATCCATCTGGTCAGATGCAGTTTGGCAGCACAATTGTATTCAGCCAGCCATGAGTGCTGTAGCTGCCTGAATATAATGCAGGTACCTCTATCCACACTATTAGCATGGATGGGGAATTTAAGGGACATTCTCTCAGTCTATTGGAGACTGAATGGTCAAAACTTGAGCCATCTGTGCCCAGCTTGGTGTGCACAAAGGGGCTGCAACCCATAGCAGCCAATCAAATCCTGCCTCTTATCATTTTAGAACGTTTTACAATAGGAAAGGGACTAGCTAGACATATATTACTGCACTGGAGTACCATATCTGAGTTTTTGTTCTTATAGTGAATTTTGTTGATTGGCTGGTAACACAACAGAATGTAATGAGGCATATGCGCCGTCTACAGATTTTCGATAGCTGGAGTCTTTTCACTCTCTGAGATTTAGTACCATAGTGAATGAACAGCGCCCCCCAGTGGTGACTGGTGTAAACATAGATATGAAATGGCACATGGGTTTTACACTATCACCTTATACATAGTACACCCGACTGAGCTCTATGTTTCATAGAGATCATTGTAAATAAAGTTATTTTTCTGGTTGTACCAAAAGATGTGTTTTATTTCCTTTTAACAAACCAAGAAGACCTGGTGATGGGGACACATTTAAAGAAAACACTGCCATTCATTTTCCACTGCAGGAAAATAATATTTGTTGTCCCAAATGCACCATATTAAAAAAACAAAAAAACAATGTCATCTATGTCCCATTGTGGGACCTGATCAGTCACCCCCAGATTCATGCAGTAAATTTCAAATATCCTGCATGATAGTTTATCATCTCAGCCCCCAGCTTCTGTCTTGTTCACTTGCCAAAGTTCCCAAGCTAGTGATGCAAAAGGTGACAGGGGTGCCTTTTCTGTCTCTCATATATTCAAGTAGGTTCAGGGTCCGCAGTGGCGTGGTAACCGTTCACAGAGCCTTTTCTAAAGTGGCAATGCATATTAACTCCTTCACTGCCATTGGGGCTAGCCAGTCCTCTGGAAAAGAATAGGCTAACCAATCAGCTACAAAGGTGCGACGGCTTGAAGCTCATCCGGGTGAATGTGGCAGTGGAGATCTGCTTTGCACACGCTGTACACGACTGATTTCGGGATTGTTGGCTCTTCCTCTCCTGCAGGAAAGTAGAAACAAACATATAAAACAAAAGCCCTTAAAAGACAGGCATGCAAACCTGAAAGCAACATCCCACCTCTGAATGTTCACATTCATACCAAAGACTGACATGCTATAGCAACAGGTTAGATTACTCTGCTGGACTAAGCAGACTTATAGTATAGAGTATAGTATAGAGCAGGGATATGCAATTAGCGGACCTCCAGATGTTGCAGAACTACAAATCCCATGAGGCATAGCAAGACTCTGATAGCCACAAGCATTACACCCAAAAGCAGAGGCATGATGGGACTTGTAGTTTTGCAACAGCTGGAGGTCCGCTAATTGCATATCCCTGGTATAGAGTATAGTACGGCATTTGACCCTTTGCAGTCTCATTTATGTACTTGGCCTGAATGTTCTGTGCAAGTGCCCATGGTAGAGATCCCAGCAGTAGATCTTCCCTCTTCAGTCTTAGGCCCCTTTCACACAAGCTGCCTGATCAGGTCCGCCTGTTTTTCAGATGGGCCTGATTGGACCCTGCATCGTTCTCTATGGAACAGCGGATGTCAGCGGAAACTTGTCCGCTCACACCCGGCGTCATCAGATCTGGTTCGCCAAAAACAGACGGATGGTAGTCCGATTTTCCATCAGTCCAGCGGATTGGATTGGATGGAAACGGACATTGTCTTGAAGAGCAGAGCTCTGCATAGTGGAGCAGACATGGACCTGTCATCTGCCTGCTCAGAGGGGATCAGCGGAGAGACCCCCGCTAAGCAAGCAGGTTTTTTCCGTGTGAAAGGGGCCTTACGGTGACCATAGACATGAGAGGGCAGATGTGTAGGCATAACCTGGCATCCTAGAAACATATCTGTCAGGCCTATTTACTCTGGGCACCATGGGGTTGATTTACTAAAACTTGAGTGCAAAATCGGGTGCAGCTCTGCATGGTAGCCAATCAGCTTCCAGGTTTTTTTTTATAAAGCTTAACTGAACAAGCTGAAGTTAGAAGCTGATTGGTATCTATGCAGAGCTGCACCAGATTTTGCAGTTTTAATAATTCAACCTCATATTTTAAATAGTCTATTTGTTGGAATGAACTGGATGGACAAGGCATATGAAAGAGGCATGGAAAGATATTGCCAAGTTCCTCTTCTGGACTATTGAACACTTCCTCTGTATGTTATGGAGATGAGAAGAGGGGAAGGTGGTCTGTAGCCCAGCAAGGGAGAACTTGGGCAGGGATGACAACACTACTTAGGATTTCGGTGCAGCACAGGCACTGTGTTGTCAGCTGAAAAAGAAGTCATGCAGTTGGTAAATACTCCCTGTCCTGGATGATGCGGCTCTGTGAGTGGAACACCACACATCTAAATTTAAAGTTAAACAGAATGCTGCACACTAGCAGCATCCCGGTTCAGAGGGAGGGTGCAATGAGGGTTTTGGGGTTAGTGTACGCAATCATGTTTCATATTATACCCCAAATGTGGGTGTAGGATGAAACATAGTCCAAAAGATAGACTTTAAAGAAAAAGTCATAAGCAGCATATAAACCTTCCAATTAGAATAACTGTTCCCAGTAATTGTGACATACCTAGTCCTGAAGATGATGAAATACTCTCTGCAATAGATGAGGTTTCTATCTGGTCAGGCAGCAGTCCATCCATTAATGGCAATGAAAGCTCAGAAGAAGGAACAGAAGAATCATATATCCCAGAGTCCCGAGGCATATCCGTCTGGTTGACCACCTTGACAGAATGGAGCACTGGCTGCAGAACACAACACTCAACATTAGTTGCCGGTACTTCCAGCTCATCCCCAGTATCATTGTTCTGCACTTGTGAATGACAGTCTGCTGATGTCAGCACTTCTGCTCGCACAGGAACATCGTGCTCTGTTACCTGTTTCACGGTAACATCATTTAACACTAGACCAGAATCAAATTTCTCCATTACTGGCTCCTGGCAATGCACAGCAGGGGAGTGAGATGGAGCATGCTGCTTCTCAAACCAGTCTGGTTCCTGTTCAATGTACTGGTGCATGGTACATATGGCGACATACAAGGAGCGCCCAGCTTTGCTGCGGAAATAGTTGCGCTTGCTGATGTTAGTTGGGTACTGATCATGGTCCTGCAAGCTTAGCTCCTTGGAATACAGGTGGTAGTAGAGCTGCGGAAGGTGATCCATGAGTTTGTATTTCTTGGTTCCATCAAGAACACCAGGAATATCGTTCTCACTTGAGTAATCAAAGTAAACAGTGATGAATTTACTCAGGTCATCTGAACTATCGGAGCTGCCCTGGGCTTTGGCCAGCTTTTCAGTGATCATGGACATGGCGCTCACAAAGATCTCTCCTTTCCCAGACTCAAGGGTTGCCGCCTTGCTCTTCTTCTTCTTCTTCTCTACAAAATACTTCAAACCCTTGGAACACACAATGATGATGTAATGAGAGTCTTTCATCTTCTGTTTCAGCCACTCCCTCTGACCTTCTTTGCAAATTTTTAGGTTTTCCCACAAGTCCAGAGAAACCTGCAAAGGGTAAAAATAAAAGGTCCACTTGTAGTTAAAAACAGACACCGCAAATGAAAATGATTCATGGAATTAAGCTTTTGTTCTGCCCTGAAACTCTAAACATAATTCAAATGGAAAAACTAATTTTAAAGGCCAAACCTGCAAATAATTAGTGAATAATCTCCGGCCTGCAGCAGCTGGCGACCAAGCAGATTCAGCAGAGGGGGCCCTAGTCATGTATTATCTCCTGCATAGCTTCAGCTGAAAGTGATTCTAAATGTAATTCTTTTTCTTTAAAGTAACAAACATATTATACGTATCTGCTTTGTGCAATAGTTTTGTACAGAGCAGTCCTGATCCTTCTCCTCTCAGGTTCCCCCACCAGTGCTCCTGGCTGCTTGCTATGAGGGCATTCGGGTTGGCTTGCTCCCAAACCTCACTGTCTGTGTCTACTGACACAGAGATCGGGGATTTGGCCCTGCCCCCACTCCCTCATTACTGGCTGTGATTGACAGCAGCAAGAGCCAATGGCTCCCGTTGTTGTCTCTGAGCTAATGAGGAGGGAGAGAGCAGACAGAGCCTCTGCTCTGGTGCACATCGCTGGATCGAGCTCAAGCTCAGGCAAGTATAAGGATGGGGGGGCTCTGTCATTTTGCCTATTTCAGGATTCAGGATACCCCTGAATCCTTGCTACTCAACCTGCTAGCACTCTCTGGCCATTATTCCTTCCCCTTTGACGCAGTTAATGACAAGAACTGCTGCTTCTGGGTATGGGGGAGCATGTGCCTTCTCCCATGTCACAATGCATGGGTCTAGCAGCCAATCATATAATCAGGAGAATAATACTCCCATTAAAAGGAGAAGTACAGCCAAAGCTCATTTGACTGTACTTCTCCTGTGGATCACAGTAGTGAAGCCAACTGTCAGCTGACGTCACAGAGCTTGTCCAGGCTCAGGAAAGATAGCGACAATATGGTCGGGATTCTCCCGCCTGCCTGGACCGGCACCTGGCTCAGCCTTTCAGCAAGCTGCCTCCACAGCCCAGCGCTCCAGTGAGCGCACGGGGGGGGAGCAGGAAGCCGCTGAGCACTGAGCAATTGCAGGTGTTTGATCGCTCGATTCTCAGCTTTAGAGCTGGTGGAGGACAGATGCAGCAGCTTACTGTGATTTCCCCTTACCTCTTGTTCTGGGGACAATTCTCTGATTAACCCTCACTTTCATTTGTGTAGGGGAGCACAGACACAAATAAACGCTTGGCAGAGGTTCTAGCCCTTCTTTTTTCTTATATGACTGTCTCTGGCTACTCAGATCCCAGAGAGAGATGTGGCAATGTCTTCATCTGCATTGACCTTTTGTTATCTTGAGTTGACAGGTCAGAGGTCATTAGTGTCCCTGGCCTTCAGCATCTTAAACCGGTAATATACATTTACTGCTAAATGAAAAAACTCAAAAAACAGCTACTCACTTCACATCCACAGAAATCCTGCAGGAAATGGGCAAAACACTGGATCACATTGATATGTTTCTGGCAGTCTTTGTTGGAATAGCAAATAAACACTTTTGGGCGTGGACGCGGTTTTTCGACATGTAAGCTTCCGGCATATGTAGAGGACTCGGAACTCTCCTCATCAAGGTGGGAATAGATGTTTTCTACAGGAGATTACAGCAAAGTATTACCATCCCATATACAACAAATAATGATAATGATTATTTTCATAATCGATTAGTTGGCCGATTATTTTTTTGATTAATAGGATAATAACCTTAAAAAAATGTGTGTATAGTTTTGTTAACCACTTCAATACTGGGCACTTCCCCCTTTCCTGCCCAGACCAATTTTCAGCTTTCATTGCTGTTGCATTTTGAATGACAATTGCGCGGTCATGCAACTCTGTACCCAAATTACATTTTTATAATTTTTTTCCCACAAATAGAGCTTTCTTTTGGTGGTATTTGATCACCACTGGGGTTTTTATTTTTTCTCTACAAATAAAAAAAGACCGAAAATTTTGAAAAAAACCCCAAAGTTTTTCTTTGTTTCTGTTGCAAAACTTTGTAAATAAGTACGTTTTCTCCTTCACTGATAGGCACTGATGAGGTCGTACTGACGGGCACTGATGAAGCAGTACTGATTGGCACTGATGAGGCAGCACTGATGAGGTGGCACTGATGATGAGGCACTTATATGCAGCACTGATGGGAATTGATAGGCAGCACTGGCAGGCACGGATATGCAGCACTGATGGGCACTGATAGGCGGCACTGGGCACTGATAGGTGGGTGGCACTGATAGTTGGCACTGATAGATGGCACTGTTAGGCAGCACTGATCAGGAGGTACTGGCATGGATCACTGATGAGTGCCATCGCTATTGTACACTGATTGCCATACCTGGTGGTTCTGGGTGGGCATCTTCAGAGGGGCTGCACTGATAATCAATCAGTGCAGACCCCCCCTGTCAGGAGAGCAGCCAATCGGCTCTCCTCTACCCGCGTCTATCAGTGCGAGTAGAGGAAAAGCCGATACACGGCTTTTCTTGTTTACACCGTGATCAGCTGTGATTGGACACAGCTGATCACGTGGTAAAGAGCCTCCATCAGAGGCTCTTTGCCAAGATCAGAGATGCGGTGTGTCAGATAGTTGATGACTATTTTCATAATCGATTAGTTGTTTCGGCCCTACAAACAAGATTTTATCTTGCAGTAGTACTTAAAGAAATGCTGGCCAACAGGATCCACAGACGCAATACAAACATGGGAGCTGTTGCCTGCCAAAGGATTTTTCTTTCTGTCTATCCAGACCTGAGATTTAGCACAGCTCTGCCACAAAATGCAGCCCTGTTTGGTATATCAGGCATCCTGGCTTAGCTTTGTTGCTGTTATTGTGGAACTAAAGTCCAGCTTTCAAAAATAGGCAGCAGGAAGGCTTTTTATTGCAGAAGAGGCATGAAATATCTCTCCTGCCATAAAAGAAACCTACCTGCCAAGCGCTGCTGCTTAGTTTACATTCAGACACAGTGCCTGTGTGCCGCAATGACTGCACTCCTGCGCATGCACAGAAGTGACGCCATCCTGCGTCGCCAAATGAAAGCAGGAGCAGTCGGGCACCCAGAAGAAGCCAAGTAGAAGATGCTGGTGCCAACTAGGGATGTCAGGCCATTGAAGGATAGATAAGTATCTCAGAGTTTAGCTCCACTTTAATTAATACATGGGTTGATTTACTAAGCCGGGCAGTGCAAAATCTGGTACAGCTCTGCATAGAAACCAATCAGCTTCCAGGTTTTTTGTCAAAGCTTAACTGAACAAGCTGAAGCTAGAAGCTGATTGGCTACCATGCACAGCTACATCAGATTTTTCACTCTCCAGTTTTAGTAACTCAACCCCACAGCGTCTTCTCCATTCCCCAGCTAAGGACTGGACAGTTGAAGGAGAAAAAGCTCATTGAGGAACTTATCTCTCTGTAAATCTGCTCTCTCCTGCTCTCAACATGCTTCTCACACTGCAGCACAACTGATTGCCTTCTCATGCTGCTTCTCCCTCCTTCAGTCTGAGCTCTGCAGTACAAAGCTGTGAAACCGCTGATATTAAAATGGTTGTAGAGGTTGAAGGTGTTTTTGCCTTGACGCAGAGAGCTGACTTGGAAGTGACTGTGCACAAGTCCCCCCACAGCAAGCGGCCCAGGGGAGGAGCCCAGAGCGCCGATGGGGGACCCAAAAAGGAGGATCAGGCTGCTCGGTGCAATACTACTGCACAGAGCAGGCAAGTATCATGTTAGTTATTTTTTCAATAAAAATATTTCCTTTACAATCGCGTTAAGTCAAATGCAGGTACTTACACTGTAAAACAGCAACTAAGGGGATTTCCCTCACATTGGAAAGATATCCCACCTCACTTCCTGTTGAGTCTACAGGACAGGAAGTAAAAGGAAATCTTTCTAATGAGACATACAGTATACTGCAAAAATAAAAAAAGACAACCATTTTAACTTTCATGTACTCTATCGAAAATGAAAAGGATCATGGTTGCAGCTACAATCACGATCCTGATACCATTCTTTTTAGCTGGCAATTCTCTTTGAAGTAAGTAATCCAAGCAGCTATATATACAGCTGCTTGATCCCTTTTACAGCCCCCACCCACCACTGTCCTTCCCAGACTCTCCTGTCCCCCCGGGGACTGATGTGACCGGTCGCATCAGATACGCCGCGAAGACTGGAAGAAACTGAAATTCCTTCCCTTTTTTTTGACATCAGAGACTGGAAGCAGCGAGGATTTCGTCACGTCCGGTTTCAGTTTATTTGATTGTCTGCTTTAGAGGGCAGAGGAGAGATCTGGGGTCTAATAGACCAGATCTCACAAGGGATGTTGTTCATCCCTGGTCAGAGACGGTTCACACAGGGGCGACTTGTCATATGACCTAGTCACCTGACAAGTCGCGCTCCATGCATTGCAATGGAAACATTCTAATAGGAGCGACTCAAGTCCCTTCAACTTAGAAAAAGGTTCCTGTACTACTTTGGGGGCAACTTCAAGTGACTTGCATTGACTTAAGTTGCGCTGTGCAGGGTGGCTTTGAGTTGCCCTTGTGTGAACCGGCTCTCATAGCAATAAAGTTGATCATTTTAAAAAAAGGTACAGCGCAAAAAAAATGTAAATAATAAAATATATTACTTTTTTTTTTAAGAGCCCCGTTCACATATGTAAACAGTGATTGCACCACACATGTGGGTGTATTGCCGTAAACATCAGAGTGAGAGCAATAATGTTAGCACCAGACCTCCAGTGTAACTATAAACTGGTAACCTGTAAAGGCTTTTAAAGGGTTTCCAACGGATAATTTAATTTACTGTAGTTTGTTGCCATTTCACAGGTGTGCACAATTTTAAAGCGTGATATGTTTGTTATCTATTTACTCAGCGTAACATTTTTTATATATTACAAAAATAATGGGTATTATATTGTGTTTCATTAACGTGTATTTCCTGCTTTGTTAAAAAAAAGTGCATTTCCTGAAAATTTCAGTGTGACAATTTTAAAGCTGCGCAAATATTGTGTAACATAAATAATTGCAATATCCACCATTTTATTCTCCAGGGCCTCTGCTTAAATATATATATATATATAAAGTTGGGGGATTCTAAGTAATTTTCTAGCAAAAAAAATGCAGATTTTTTACACATGTGAAAGAAATATCAGAATTGGTCTGGTTTTGAAGTGGTTAAGGATATAATAATGATGGTAGCGCTGCAATAATGTGTGTCTTGAAAGGACTTACCTTGCTGCTTTTTCCGGCACATAACAGTAAACAGTGTTGCAAAGGCTGAAATGATAACCAAAGGCACGGTAATGGCAATGGCACGGATGGGTCCAGCCCAAGGGGAATGCACTAAGGGGGAGAAAATGTTTTTGTTTATTGGCGTTCTATTAAAATAAATGCAAAAAGAAAGAGATCCTATTGGCTATTATAGCCTGTTCCTTATTAGTTGCTACAACTATCAAGTACTTGCCTGGTTTGAGTGAATAATGCATGGAGCGTCTGGTTGTGTTAGTGTCATCAAGAAGCTGTGGAGGTAAGAACATAGAGGAAATGTTACTTGAATGGAAACAGAAACAGGAAAATGTTTAATACAGGTCATCGTATAAACAATATTATTTTGTTTTCGGTATTATAATCTTCCAGAGCACAGTGTTTAAATTAGGCCTATGAATAGTCTGGGAGATCCCATGTTAGTAGCTTTGCCACTGAAACTTTTATATTTCCCACCACGACTTAATACAAAGAAATAACCTTTTTATATATATATGCGCCTCCATTACAACAAACAATATAAATCTGCATGGTGTGCATCAAATGCCTTTGCAAACTCAGATGTTACTTTGTAAAACTACCTGTGATCTAACCACTGTCTTGGACATAGCCTGAGAAGAGCTGTGAATGAGTATGGGGTGCATAGTACCCCTACTCATTCACCAAAAAAAGCATAAAAAGTAAATTAAAACACAACACAAATCGTTGACAAGTCCTTTATTTAAAAAAAAAAAAAAAAAATGTCCCCTGCTGTAGATCCATCGTCAATTACGACACCCGCTGCCAATGCCAACCCAAAAAAAGAGGCAAAAATAAAAACTTCCGGTCCCCACGAAGGCTCCCGCCGACTGACAGCTTAAATAACTAAGGGGCGAGGCCACCCGGCAGTGATGTTGCATGGGGATTGGGGAGTGGGGGGTGACTCACTCACTAAAGGCTGCATGCATAAAAACTACAGAAGGGGGCGGAGGCAAGATCAGTCATGGTTTTAATGCCCACTTTTCCCAAAACTCCCCGCCTAAACAAGGGCATGTAGACACTCAGGGCTGTACATGTATTGCAGCTGGGATATCTTGATTCTCTGCTAAAATTGAATGGCATGTAGGTTTAGGCCAGCAGTGCAGCGACCGAAAGCGAGCAATACGGGTGAATTGGACCACACTGCAACTGCCCTGCAAGCATGTGCAATGCATGTGGTTGCAGAACAGTGGTGTGGCATTTTGAGGGTTAAAACAGGTGTGAGGAGGTGGTATATCACCCCTTCACTGTGGTCAAATTGAAATTGCTTACTCTTATTCTACTGCACACTGTGAGCTTCTTATAGTGTGCATTAGAAGCTGCAGCAAGTTAGACATAGCCCGTTTCATTTCATGGCTAGAGGACGTCCAGCATCATGTAAGCCCTTTTCTTGCCAATCTTACTGTCCCTGTTCCGCTTTAACTACTGTACTAATTGAGGTCTTCCTAGTCTTTCTTCTGAACCAAATACAGGGGCAAATCAATGTCTTGTCCTGAAAAGCACAAGTATTTTAACCACTTGCCTACTGGGCACTTATACCCCCTTCCTGCCCAGGCAAATTTTCAGCTTTCAGCGCTCTCACACTTTGAATGACAAATGCGCGGTCATGCAACAATGTAAATATATGACATTTTTATCAAATTTTTTCTCACAAATAGAGCTTTCTTTTGGTGGTATTTAATCACTGCTGGGTTTTTTTATTTATTGCTAAACAAACAAAAAAAGACCGAAATTTTGGGAAAAAAAGCAAACCGTTTTCATAGTTTGTTATAAAATTTTGCAAACAGGTAATTTTTCTCCTTCATTGATGTGCACTGGTGAGGCTGCACTGATAGGGTGCACTGATGAGGCAGCACTGGTGGGCACTAATAGGGTGCACTGATAAGGGGGCACTGATGAGACAGCACTGGTGGGCACTGGTCAGGAGGCACTGATGAGGCTGCACTGATAGGTGGCACTGAATGGCAATGATAGGTGTCACTGATGGGCACTGATAGGTGGTACTGATAGGTGGCAATGATAATGAGGTACTGATTGGCAGCACTGATAGGCGGCACTGGTGGGCACTGGTTAGCAGCAGTGGCTGTGAGTGTGTGGGACTGATGGCCCTTTTACACAAGCCGGTTAATCTGCTTATTTTTTTATACTCACACTGTCAGCGTGAGGGGGGGGGGGGGGAGTAGATTAACGGCTTCTGTTTACATCATGTGATCAGCTGTCATTGGCTGGCAGCTGATCAAGTGGTAAAGCGCCGGGATCTGCCCTTTACTCCAATCTGTGATCAGCCGAGTCCTAAAGACTCGGTGATAACAGAGCACGCTGCCCCTCGGGTAGTGTGAGCACGGGAGGAAAGTCCATGTATGCCCTGCTAGCAATTTCAGCCCACGCTATAGCCATCTTTTGGCTATAGTGAGGGCATCAAGTGGTTAAAGCACTACAAATGCATATGTAACTTTTTAACACAAGGTTTCCACTACACTGCTAATTTCCAGGGCATGCAGTTATATAATTTCTATTGCAATATCCGTCTTTGCCATTCATTATTACTGTACTAATTACTGAATACTGCAAGCCATCACATAAAAAACCCAAGGTGATGATACAGAAATAAATAAGACATCTCACCTCAATGACATAATCCCCAGGAGAGACGTTCTGTAGCAGGCAGTTTGTATAATCAGAGTTATGAACCTGAAACATCAGCAAACACATTCATGAATCAGTGTTATTTGCTCAATTTCTACATTTCCATTCTATCAAAAAAGCAAACAAGCAAAGCAATACAAGGACAGGAACACCTTGATGGTGGTTGGTGGAAAAACCCATCAATAAAGATAGACTCCTCCCACTATATGTGTCAGCTCTGGCCAGATCCCATGCTTTGTTCTCTGTGTTTTGGACCAGCAGCAGAATCCTCAGGGAGACAGAGGAAGGGAGGAACACTGAAGTTTTATTAGAAGAGAGGCAGGCTATAAACGTATTCACACGCTGTGCACGCCGCCTTTAACTTGGAGGACAGAAGACTATGGACCAGTCCAGCCAAGAATTCCAGCCTCTTCAATACTGTCTTCCCCAGTGCCTAAAATTGGGCCTGTGAGCTTCCTACAGTGCTGACGCAGATTGGAAATTGTCCTAGCAATGCCTTAGAGCATTTAACTGTGCAAATAGCGTCAGGATCCAACACACACAAGACGGTGATGATAACTCTGGCAGGAAGAATCTCGGCTCCAAGCCCAGAACTTCGCTTCACTCCAACCCACTTCCTCTCTGTCCATTTAACTGTCTCAGAGCTAGGCTAGAAGTAGAAGAAATATGACCTTTGTTGTGTTAGTGTTCATTTACAAAAGTAAAAGGCTAAGTTCACACTAGCCAAAGCTCTGAACAGCAATCTGCAGTGGATCGCTTTTCAGAGCACGGCCAAGTAACCGCTGTCAGGTGCTCTGGAGATGATCTTGCTGCTTTCTGAATGCCTGTTTTTTCTTTGCAGTTTATAATGGGGCTAATGCACTGCAACAGGATGCTGCGTTTGGCTCCCAGTTGTGGTGCGGCTCAATTGGCTTTAAAGGGATTGTAAAGTCTCCAGGTTTATTCATCTTAATGCATACTATGCATTAAGGTGAAAAACCTTTTGTTGTGCAGCAGTCCCCCAGATCGCCCCTTTTACTTACCTTTTACTTACACTTTACTTGTTCCAGTGACGGGGATGAGCCCAGCAGCTCCAGCCGCTGTCTCAGGTCCTCCTTGGATAGATTGATAGCAGCAGGAGCCATTGGCTCCTGCTGCTGTCAATCAAATCAAGTGACATGGGAGCCAGGAGGACGGGGCCGAGTCCTGCTGTCTGTGTCAATGGACGCAGCAGCAGCACTCGGGAGCGCACCCGCATGAGTGCCCCCATGGAAATCGCCTCTGCAACGGGTCACCTGAGAAGAGGAGGAGCCAGGAGCGCTGGCGAGGGACCCCAGAAGAGGAAGTTCAGGGCCACTCTGTGCAACGCCCTTGCACAGAGAAGGTAAGTATAACATGTTTTTTTTAAAAAAAAAGACAAACTTTTAGTATCACTTTAATGACAGGTGGTGCGTGCCATTGTGTCAAATTGGCATGATGCCATGAATTTGCATCAGCAGTCGTTGCATACAAACAGGCGTTTTAAACTGTTGTTTAGCCTTTAGGTGGAAAGTCTGGGGCATTAAAACGGCAGCTCACCCTCCTGCTTTTACCACCCCCCCCCCCCAGCCACCCATGTAAAAGAGGCCTTACGCAATCAATATTTACTTTTCTTAAAGTGATACTAAAGTCTTGTTTTCTCTTTTTTTTCTCTTTTTGCAGCCCGGATCCTCCTCTTCTCAGGTCCCACGCTAATGCTCCTGGCCCCTCCCTCCTGCTGAGTGCTCCCACAGCAAGCAGCTTGCTATGGGGGCACCCGAGCCGAGCCGCTGCTTAGTGAGTCCATTCAGACAAAGAGCCGAGGCTCGGTCCTGCCCTCTCTCCTCACTGGCTCTGATTGACAGCAGCGGGAGCCAATGAGGGATAGTCCCGGGCAGCCAAGTCTTGTGCACATCGCTGGATCGAGATGGCGCTCCGGTAAGTATTAGGGGGCTACTGCGCACAGAAGACAGAAGGTTTTTATCTTAATCCATAGAATGCATTATGATAAAAAAAAACCTTCTGCCTTCAGAACCACTTTAGAGACTAATTTCAATTTTGTTGAGAAAAAAAACACCCCCCCCCCCTCTGAGTGATCAATGCACATTGCAGGGATTTTAACAGATGTGGACTTGTGTCGCCATTGCATATGAATTATGTGATTTTTTTTCACATGGAAGTGGAGTTATCACTTTTTTAATTTCACTAAAAGTTTCATTGCCTGACAAATTTACAGCATGGGCAATATTGATTTTGCCGTATTCTATAAGCAAATATCAATACACCACGGAGGTCAAACAGGATTTTGCTTCTAGCTGTTAAGATTGACTCAGAATTACATATATTTTCACTTTTTGAAGAATTTTATTGGTTTTGTCAGAAACAGGTTGGAAAAGTTACGCTCACAACATGTACAATACACATACATCTTGTACAGCCAGGCCTTGTTCACATGGGTGAATGAAGACATACAACATAAATTGCGAGCGATCTTCCATGTCCTGAAGACAGCTGCAGAGCGCAGCCACCCATAGTAATGAATGGCTGTATGCAGGTGCCAGGGGTAAATCCATGAATGCTGCTTGTGTGCGAGCATGGCGTATACCCGCATACAGGCATTCATTACTATGAGCAGCTGTATACTACAGCTGTGACTCCCCGGGGCAGAAATATGTCCGCAATTTACATTAGACGACCTCAAGTGCCTGTGTGCATGGTGTCTTCAGTGGAAGGCATCAGTGACAAGTTCTGAGACGGTTACCTCTAAGGATCTTAGAATTTGGGTTTGAAGATCAATTTGTGAGACCAGAGAAGGAGGGAATAACAGAGAGAGAGAGAGAAGGAAGAGAAAGAGGTGAAGAGGGGTCCAGGAAATCAGGGGAGAGCAATGTGGCACAGATATGTTTTTTTATTTAATTTGCAGCAAACAAAATGATGTGTAAGTGTAACACTCACAGGTACTTATTACCTCTCACAGACATCGCAGTACTGGCAACACCTTCATCTTACTTCAGGTTTATATATAGCCTGTGTCCACATCTTAGACCAGGGGGTCTCCAAACTCTTGCCCAGGGGCCGGATGTGGCCCTTTAATTGACTTTACCTGGCCCTTGGGCATTATTCCTTCCTTTGATACAAGGCACTTTCCTTCCATTGACACCAATGATGGGGCACTTTCCTTCCATTGACACCAATGATGGGGCACTATTCCTCCCTCGGATACCAATAATGGTGAACTATTCCTCCCACCTATACCAATAATGGGGCACTATTCCTCCCACTGACACCAATGATGGGGCACTATTCCTCCCACTGATGCCAATGATGGGGCACTATTCCTCCCACTGATACCAATGATGGGGCACTATTCCTCCCACTAATACCAATGATGGTGAACTATCCCTCCCACCTATACCGGTAATGGGGCACTATTCCTCCCACTGACACCAATGATGGAGTACTATTCCTCCCACTGACACCAATGATGGGGCACTATCCCTCCCACTGACACCAATGATGGGGCACTATCCCTCCCACCGATACCAATGATGGGGCACTATTCCTCCCACTGACACCAATGATGGGGCACTATACCTCCCACTGACACCATTGATAGGGCACTATTCCTCCCACTGACACTGATGATGGGGCACTATTCCTCCCATTGATTCCAATGATGGGGCACTATTCCTCCCACTAATACTAATGATGGGGCACTATTCCTCCCACTGACACCAAAGACGGGGCACTATTCCTCCCACTGACACCAATGATGGGGCTATATTCCTCCCACTGATACCAAAGACGGGGCACGATTTCTCCCACTTACACCAGCAATGGGGCACTATTCCTCCCACTGACACCAAAGACGGGGCACTATTACCCCCACTAACATCAACAATAGGATACTATTCCTCCCAGTGACACCAGAGTCAGGGAACAAATTCTCCCATTGATATGAAATATGGGGCACCATTCCTCCAACTGACATCAATGGTATATTTTTTTTACTCCCACTGACCACCAAGCCTATGGCATTGTTTACTCCCACTGATGCCAGGGCATTTTCTACTCCCACTGGTCACAGTCCAGACCCCCTAATATTTGAAGGACAGTAAACTGGCCTTATGTTTTGAAAGTTTGGATACCCCTGTCCTAGACTCAGAAATTATACAATTGTGTACATACTGGTGCCTGTGCAGTTGTTGGTTGTATTTGAAAATATCTGACACAAACCAGCCCCTGATGCAGCCTCTCACCTTGTGACTTGAGACAACATTACAATGTACAGTCTAATCACAAGGGGTGAGTACATAGAAGAAATGTTTCCTCCTGCCTGCAGCAAACTGATGACATCATCTCAGCCTTGGGGACTGCCTTTTACTGACACAGGTTTTTCTTATAATAATGATGTTGCTGTATATAGTAACACACTGTAATGTTTCATGCCACCTTTACAATCTGAAGAAAACACAACACACACATACATATCTGTGAAAAAGATTGTACAATTATTAGCCATACCTGTCTGCAGATTTTCTGTTTAAAGGAGGCATCATGCTTCATTCTGTAGTTGACATAGTAGGCGTTAAAGCCAAAGTTATAAGGTGCGTGGTCAAAGGACACCTGCATGTTGACACCTTGCTGCGTGACATTCACATTCTTTGGTTTCCAATCTGCATAGAGAAAATAAAAAATAAAATACAGGTCAAAAAATCTGTGAGCAAAATGGAGATAATATAGTATGAGATGGTAAGATAGATACAAGATATCTAAACGTATGTATCCCCAAGCGTTACACACCAATCAATTTAGTTTTTGCTGTCTGTTTCCCTTTGGGGGCACTATTTCTCTCATTGATACGATTAATAGGCACTATTCCTCCCAATGACACCAATGATAGGGCACTATTCTACCCAATGACACCAATGATGGGGCACTATTCCTCCCAATAAAACCAATGAAAGGGCACTATTCTACCCACTGACACAAATGATGGGCACTATTCCACCCACTGACACCAATGACGGGGCGCTATTCCTCCCAATAAAACCAATGAAAGGGCACTATTCTACCCACTGACACAAATGACGGGCACTATTCCTCCCAATGATACCAATGATGGGTGGCTATTCCTCCCACTGACACCAATGATGGGGCACTATTCTACCCACTGACACCAAGGATGGGGCAATATTCCTCCCACTGACACCAATTATGAGGCGCTATTCCTCCCACTGACCCCAATGATGGGGCGCTATTCCTTACACTGATACCAATGATGGGGCGCTATTCCTCCCACGGGTACCAATGATGGGGCGCTATTCCTCTCAATAAATTGGCCCTTTATTTAGAAAGTTTGGAGACCCCTGGCGCAGACAATTGGAGCAGAAGTTCTCCCATCTCTTCTCCCTAGCCGCAACCTTCAGGGACACATCTCAGGTTCCTGAAGGCTGTGGGCCCATTCACAATGCAATGCGACTCACATATAGACAGTGATAAGCTGGCTCTGAAGCTGTAAGGAGTCACAGCCGGCTCCCCTTAGCAAACAAGCCAGACTGGCCCAGGTGAGGACGGTGCTGGATTTTTGGACAAATGTCCTTTTTTAAAAGTCAGCAGCTACGGTATTTGTAGCTGCTGACTTGTATTTTTTTTTTCGTTAGGACTGAACAACTTAAAGCACAAAAATGCCTGTTTTACACAAAAGACTGCTCACTTCTGTCACTAAAAACAACTGGATTAGTGATGTCTTAAATGATGATTTCTGTCCTCTAATCAACACAATCAGACATAAAATGAAAAGGTCAATGTCCAGCATTAGGGGACAGAGATTACTTACATGGCCTGCAGGTTAAGTTGTCTGGCTGCAGTAATGTCTCGCATGCTAGGAAAAAAAGAAAAAGTATAAATGCACAATGAATATTTGGCAATTAAAAGTTTAATGCTTCACAAACTCCTACATACAGTAACTCAAGAATAGGATTTGCTGTATTGGCTGCAGCAGTTGGCAAATCTAGGCTATGCTGTTTTCTGTGGAGCCGGTCCATACACTACACCTTATACAAAATGAAGCCATACATTTCTCTAGCTACTTATGAAACCAGCCAGAAGTCTCAACTTATATTTTAGCTTAGTTTGTTGTTAAAGTTTTGCGTAGAGAAGGAAATGGTTGGAACACGATCTGTTTTTTTTTGTAAACTTCCCTATCCCTTATACCTCAGCATCAGCATACT
Organism: Glandirana rugosa; assembly: GCA_018402905.1. Lineage (NCBI taxonomy): Eukaryota > Metazoa > Chordata > Amphibia > Anura > Ranidae > Glandirana > Glandirana rugosa. The sequence continues at coordinate 3,518,717 of BLSH010139134.1, forward strand.
GGCTACTTCTATTAATGTAGTAAGTTAAATAATCATTAATTTCCTGGTGATCCTACCAGTCCCCATTATGTCATGTTTCATGGTCAGGCTGTGCACAGAAGCCAATCCACAATGACGTGGTGAATCTGCGTCCCTGCTTCCTTGAATGGGACCTACAGAACGTAGGGCTGATGCACAATGTTCCTATAGTCAGCTTGTAGCATCGCAGGCTGACACACCCCCTACCCAGCCTGATTGGCAGCAGCTGATCTTCTTGTGCCCCCAACCTCAGAGCGCTGGAGGTAGAGGGGCTACAGTGATCATGTGACTGCAGCAAAGTAGAGGGAATAAAGCAATTTTGGAGGGTCTTCACATTGTTTTGTTTACATGGCAAAGCTAAAGATGCTTTCAGCCCTGCCACTTGGTTTATACACTAATCTACTTTAAAGGCCTTGATTTTTTCTTACTTCCTGTTCTGGTTACCAGGACAGGAAGTGAGGGGAAATTCCTCTAACAGAGACACAATTAAAAAATGTATAAACTTTTATTTGTAAGGTGGGAGGATAACTCAAAACTCGAATTACTTTTTATTGCCATTTGAATCTCCATTGGAAAATTCCCTATGCTTCCTGACACTGTGACATCGTTATAATAACAAGAATTGAAGAGAACTCTTCAGATACTTCTTCAGTTCAAGTCTTCTGTTGAATATCCTAAAGATTGGCAGGTCATTGTATTTTTTTCTTATTTTCCAGGATTCTTCTAATCAGACATTGATCGCTCAGTTATATCACACCACATGGGCAGCACAATGGCTAAGTGATTAGCGCTTCCACCTAACAGCACTAGGGTTGTCGATTCGAATCCCAACCTGGCACTACCTGCATGGAGTTTGCATGGAGATTTCCTAAAACTGGAGCACACAGAATCTAGTGCAGCCATGCATAGTAACCAATCAGCATGTGAAAGCTTAAAGCTGGATACACACTATGCAATTTTCTGTAGATTGTTTCCTTTAGATTGACCAAAACCATATAATATGAGGTCAAACCTTAGGAGTATCAATTTGTATGCAATCAGGCAGACCATTGCACTACATGGTTTTGGTAAATCTGAAGGAAATCTGTCAACAAAAGTTGGATAGTGTGTCATAAAACATCAGTAGCTTTGTAGTGAGTTTTTCAGCTTTTATCAGCGTTAATGCACTGGCGTTTTTGAGCGTTTTTTTTTTCCAATGGATCAAAAACATCCAAAAATGCTGGTGAACCCTGTTTTTGGGCGTTTATGCGTGTTTTTAAGCTTTCCACGTTTTATGTGGTCAGAAAATGACTCTTCAATGGGATTTTAGGGCGTTCTGACAACAGCCCATAAATTCCACTGCTGGTAAACATTAATAAATGCCCATGTGTGCATGGACACATAGGATAACATAGAGGGGAGTGTATGGGCTGTTAAAAAAAAACACTCAAAAGCATCTGTTTAGCAGCTACAGTGTGCATGGAGCCTTATTGTACAAGCTGGAGTTAGAAGCTGATTGGTTACTATGCATAGCTGCATCACATTCTGAGTGCTCCAGTTTTAGTAAATCTCCCCCTATGTATTTATTAGTCTGCCTGGAGATTCAGCGTTAGCCCAGGTTCACACTGACTGCGGGAATGAAACCGGGTGAGTTCAGCTAAACTCGCACCATTTCTTTCCCACATGTCAGTCCCGATTTCAGATGCGATTTCAGAGACATCTGTGCGGGTTGCTGCACAAATGTCAGAAATCGCACCTAAAATAGCCAACAGTAGAACAGAAACTAATTTTGGAAATGCAGCGTTGCACTGATTAGAACGGTTCCATTACATGTCAAATCGCTGCAAAATGAACAAGGGCTTAAATGAATGTTATGCACCCAGGCATTTCCCCGTGTGTGGTCACAGTGTAGACACCCCAGGCAGATAAGGGTGTCCTTTCCCTAAAATGGAAACATTAATGACAATGAAGGACGCTGTGTTCTGAATGCTACACATGTTTAGGTGAACATCAATACAATACCTATTGACTTGTGGTGAATTGGGTTGTGCAATCTTGAAACAATAAGCTCTTAAGACGAGAAGATCAGAGCAAAGGAAACTGGCAACTTCTTCTGTCTACTTGTGGAAAACATGAGCTATCGGACTGGAATGCAGCCAGGATGAAGAACTCTGAGCAGGCTGATGCTTTAGGCTTTCTGGGGCATACTCAGTTGGTCCTGTCATATTTGTTGTGGCTTGACACAAGTGTGGGGAGGAGGCAATATGAGTGTGGCTTTTGGACTACTGTATTCCTTCCCCTGACTTGTTTCCAGAATTCCATCAACAGATCCATCTAACATAAATACATGTGATTCAATTTACAGCTGTTTACACTGAAGTATCCTGCAACAGCCAAACATGGGAGCAGAGTTTACAGAAAATAAATGCAATATGCACCCCTCGTGCTGTTCCGGGGGTGTTTACACTGGAACATATCTCACCCAAATAACTGACAAGTGAAGAGATCTAGACTAGATATACAATGGAGATGAGCTGAATGTAACTAAATTTACAGCTGAACAAGATAAATAGGAACTGTTTTACCTGATAGATTATAATTCTGTTCAGCCAGTCTTGTGATTCACACACCTTACCCATCACAGCAGTGCACAAGCTTTGTTTTACAAATACGTATTTTGCACTTGACAAAAGATCCCCAGAGCACTGCAGGTTAGCTGAGAAATCACAGCCAAAGGTATTCCCTTTCAGACCCAGCTGAGAGCATGAGACTGAGCTGTCTATAATGGAATTAGTTGCACTGACCTCAAAAGAAAAGTATAGCTTTTAAAAAAAACAAAAAAAACCTTATACTCACCAAGGTGAATGCATTGATCCGATGCTGCATCTCTCCCCTGCCGGCTCTACACTGAGGACTGAGCGATTAGTTCTCCCCACTGCTCTGAACAGAAAGCGGTGATTGTCAGTCACCAGCTCTTTGCTCTCCCCTCCAGTGCTTACTGGAGTGCAGGGCTGTGAAGGGGTGGGGTGGTTATGACTCAGGCTCTCAGCAAATCACTGAGAGGCTGAGCCAGGTGCTGGTCCAGGTTTCTGGGTGGATTCCGACTACAGTATATGATCGGGATGTTTTCAGAGCCTGTACCGGCTCTGTGACGTTGGCCAACAGCGGGCTTTAGCTGAATACGCATCACAGGAGTGCAAACGAACTGCACTTCTATAATCCCCATGAGTACTGCCAAAATAGCTTTGTTTATACTTTTCCTTTAGGCCCTTTTCACACTTGTGTGACTTTTTTTTTGCAGTGATTTTGATGTGACTTGAAGCAATGCCTGTGTAATCCTGAGGTCTATGGACCTCAAGTCGCATCAAAATTGGACCAAAGTAGTGCAGAGACTACTTTGAAGTCGCTGCGATTTGCAGTCACACAGATATGAATGGTACTCATTGAAAATCATGGGGAACGACTTGTCATGCGATTTTGTAGTCCCAAGTCACAGGACAAGTCGCACATGTGTGAAAGGGGTCTTAATCTGTTTAAGTTTAGCAAAACTCCAAAACAAAAATGTAATACATAGCATCTCACCAGTCTTTAGATGATGTAGGTGCACTCAGTGTGGTTTCATGCATGGATGTCTATTGAAATGACCTCCAAAGTCGCCTAAACTAGTGCAGGAACTACTTTTGGAAATTGGTGCGGTGCCACAAAGTCAGCGTTGCACTGATTGGGACAGTGCCGTTGCCGGCAATAGGCGGCGATTTGGCTTGCCATGTTACATGTCAAATCACGCTGATGTGAAGTCCCGAAGTAGCATGAAAAAAGGTTAAAACCTCGGGCATTATGTTTACTGCTCTCTGTGCCTTCCTGCACCTTAGACAACCACACCCGTTCCTTTTTTTATATGGGTGTAAGAAATATAAAGTCTTCCCAAGCTAGTCACAGACAGACGTAAACAGGACTTTAATATAAGTTTTGATATTTTTTAAATGTATATTTTATTCAGTCCTGACCAGAAAGTAAGTAAATTGCTTGCTCCTTTGTTCTAATCGTACCTGCGTCTATCCAATCTAACACACCAAGGAGTGCTGCTTGAATCAGCCGCTAAACCCCTTTTTCTAATTGCCATCTTCACTGCCTCTTCCATTAACTTACCTAAACTGAGTCCTTTTACTTCAAGTCCCCAAATCGCAAGCCCTGATGAATAGGGGAGTGGCGGTGCCCACAAAACGTGTTGGATGATCAAAGTTACCTTGCTATGAATAGTGAACACTAATAATAAGAATAGATTTTTGGACTCCTAGATCTGTGGCCTGGTGCTCTCATTAGACTTTGTACACCAATCATTAAAAGGCAATCTGAACTGGCATAAAACGGAAGGGCATAATTTATTTTTACAAAAATGGAACTCCAAAGAAAATTGCCCTGAAGTGCTCCTTTCATGATATAATAGACAATACCCAGAGAAAACCCGGACCACATATATAGCATCTGTGGAACGTTGTTGTTAGAACATTATGAAGCTCAGCACTTACTGCGGGTCCTGAAGAAAAATGGGTGATAGTTGCTTTCGTTTTTTATTGAAGGAAACGGGACAATTTTCACAAAGTAATCAGTTTCAAACTTCAGGTTCATGAACGGCTGGGTCTCCATAATCTGAAAATAGTAGAATAGTAAATCAAGTGAGAAGAAGCAAAGGAAGGGAGCAATATTGAGTCATATGTTTTGGTTTTGGGTATTTGCATCTATAGCCAATTTTTTTTTGCTTGATTTTGGAAAGTGCAGGGAATGGTTAAAATCTAATCACGTTTTATTTTTGCTGTCACATTGGGTTTCCACACATTTTCCCAAAGACACTATAGGAAGTGAGTGGTCATCCAAGAGAGAGGATATTCCCATTAAAGACAGTTGTCACAAGTACAGGTGTTTCCAATGAAAGATCACCTACTGCTCCAATGACAACCGCAACATTCTGAATTTCCCATTACTTTCTGTTTCAGTGATAATGGTCACCAGAACAAAGACAGACAATGGAACTCCCCATCAGTTCACACAAGGATTTTAAAGTGATACTAAACAAACACTGTTTATTTTACTTTCTCCCTTCTATTTCTGTATGTGGATGATGGCACTGTAATTATTTTAATTAAAAAAAAATCTAAGTACCTTTTTCCTAATTGATATACAGCTGTCACATGACCCAGCTCTTTCCCAGCCTGTCTGCAGGGAAACATAAGCAGGAGGAGCTTCTAGTCCTCTGCTGTTGGTCACATGTTCAAAATAAAAAAACAGCTTTTGGAATACAAAGTAAAAATTAACAATTAATATCAATATATTGCTTTAAATCATCATACAAATATATATTAAAAATCAAATCTTTATTCTTTTTTGGCAATACCATGGTGTGGATGGATTTCTGCCAGTCATGGGCTGTGTCATGCCCCTTCAGCCTGAGTCTTAGAAGAAAAGGAAGGTGAAGCCTCCATCAATCTACATGTAATATCCCAACCCTATTTTGTTTATCTGGTTAGTGGGCATGGAGGAGGAGGGAGGGAATGGGTTGCTCATGTGTTATAAGGAGGACATGCTCAGCATAGAAACTCACTCAAAACTGAGCATGTGCAGAGTTGTGACTACAGCTGCAAAATCCATAGCTGAATTGGGGACTTGAACAGAAGGTGGAGATAGAGAGCAGCAGGATCAACCAGGTTTTTTGCAGAATACAGAAAACAAATCACATAGTGACTGAATAAGTATGAACAGCATGTAATACACCATTTATTGAAAGTTTTTTTTATGATGTGGGTTTAGTGATCCTTTAACACTTTACTGTACAGGTATCTTTTTAATGAGCCCCTTCCCTTACCAATCCTCACTCCTCCAAGAGCTTTGCTGGGAACCACACATTCACCACAACAGAACCACGGATGCAAGGAAGGATCTCCATTCCTTCCTTTAACAAGCGCATCCATTAGGCGCACCAACCTTGGAGAGCTTCTCTATAGGCATGACTAGAGATAGCAGGGCCTAAATGAGACTACTGGAGCAGTAGAGGTGCAGCTCCCAGCAGGTTTTACAATGAAGATGTCAGAGGAGCGGAGACAGTTGAGTAGAAGGCTTGGAAAGTTGCTGGAGCCATTCAAAGAAGAGTCAGTTATCCCTAAAAGATCAGTTGAAGGCGTGCTTTGTAATGTTGGTATGCAGTCAGGCTTTGAGCCCGAGTTCACATTAGTGGGATCTCAGAGATCGCATGTGATTCGCACCAGCACTGCAGGTGCCGATCACATACGATCTCTGAACAGTGCGAGTGCAGCCATACACTTGTATGGCTGAACTCGCATTAGATTCACAAAAAGGTGCATGTACCTTTTTTTTCCCCCGCACTACAATCGCATTGCATGGCTGTTCTCACCCATGCGATCCGATTCATGTGCGAGTTCACAGTTCGCACTGCGATCTGTGAACAAAACTGGGGGTGTCATTAACTTTGTAATATCACCTGCAGCGGTTCGCAGAAAACAGTGTGAACTGCCTGCGGGAACCAGCTCTATAATCGCGCTGGTTCCCGCATCGCACATATGAGAACCAGGGCTTAAACAAGTAAAAAATATGGCTTTTTTTAAACTTTTATTAAGTATTCATGAATAAAGGGGTAAAACCCGGGGCTGGCAGCACTCTAGAGCCTAACCGTGGGTCTCAGCATTTCATCACACACCCTGCTCAGTGCTCCAATCATCAACGCTTCTCAGGGAGCATGAGCTTTGTTAATTGGAGTACTGTGGAGGGGTCATGTCGGATCACTGGAGATCCAAACTGCACCCTGTGAGAACAGTGGTCTGGCTCTCCAGTGTGCTGGCACAGGGCAGTGTCTTAAAGTTTCAATCACAAACACATAAAAAAAGCCATATTCTTTACTTTTACCTGAGTGCATAACAAGTATAAAAGGTGAGACTTTCACTGGGCTTAATAGAGACTTGCTGATGTCCTTATGTTAAATTATGTGCTATATAGAAATGTATGTTTTAGTGAGGTACTGCTGATAAAAATAAGCTCTACAGAGACAATTGAAAACATCAAATAGCATAAACTGGTTCTACAGCACGTACAACTTTTTTAAAGCTGGAATTCAGCTGCCTGGGGTCCTTGAGCACCATCTGCTGACACATCCGCCCCTCGGATTTCAGTTCTTCCAGAATAATGCGAAAACCTTTCAGATACTCGATGCCTGGAAAATACAACACACACATTCAAGAAAAAAAAATCAGCTAACACCTTCTCTAACTTTTTAAAGACATGTTATACAGTTGTTAGGGATGCAGCCACTATCGAAAACCAAAAAAACACAGAGGCTTGCCAGCCCTGTGACTGTTTAGTGTCCTTGGGCTAAAGGAAGACAATCTGTGATCTTGGCATTCATACGTTTTGTCTTGTAGGTTGCATTACGGTAATGTACCCCCCTCCTTGCACAATGAACAATGACACAGAGACATACATTGCTATAGGCAGGTCTCAGTAATACACAGAATTGTGTTCCCAAGGTAAAGATTGTGCTGTGTGTTTTGGAGAAGAATCAACAATTTCAGTTTGGCTCTTCACTGCCGACAGAAGAAAAGGCCTGTTTGTTTTACTAGGCAGACCTCGAAAGTCAGGATCCGATCCTCTCCCAGCAAATGTACGGTTCTGGCAGCCAGGGCAGGCTGGGACGTGTAGTTCTGCAACAGCACAAAAGCCACAGAATTTCCCAATCCTCCTATCAAAAATTATGATTTTTTTTTACTTATATCCAACTTTAAATTCTGTTTTATTGTTCCAGTTATCAATAAATAAACAAATCGCTAAAGGTGATCACATGGCAAGCCAATGGACATTAAAGTATTTATACATTTACAGTAATAAGCAGCAAGTGAGCTTTAAAACAAGTCCTCATTTACCTTTGTAGCTGCAGGCACTGTGGAGCAATTTATTCTCGGTTCACAGCAGAAGCACTGAAATCATTCAAATTCTTGGCATGGCTTTCAAGTGCTTCTAAACAAGGGGTAGTCAACCTGGGGCCCTCCAGCTGTTGCAGAACTACATGTCCCATCATGCCTCTGGGAGAAATTGTGACTGCCAGCCTTGCAATGCTCCACAACAGCTGGAGGGGCACTCGTTGCCTACCCCTGTTCTAAACCTTTGTTTCACAGCATTTGATTGGCAGCTATCAAGCTGCCCAATGATGAGGGAGACAGCAGCGGGAGCTGCTGCTGTTGTGCATATCGCTGGATTGGATTGGGCTCAAGTAAGAAAAGGGGGAGGGGGTTGGCAGGGAGCTACAGCATGCCAGGTTTTTCACCTTAATGCATAGAATGATGATGGCAGAAAATAAATTCATATTCATTTAAATTCATGTTATTAATTAAAAAGTTGAATATAATACAATTGGTTTTCGACCATTTCGGTGCACCACTAGTGACAACGCATGATACATTTTAGAGACAAGGACAGAGCGTTGTCATCCTCTAAAAAAAAGTGCCTGAATAAGTACTTATCTACAAGGCAAGGTCACTAGGTATTATATAATTCAAAAGCAGATTTAGGACTTTTGCACACAGTTGTACATCAGCTTACATTTAGAGCACTTTCACACTGGGGCGGGGAGGGGCGGTAGCACTAAAGCGAAGCTAATTAGCGGCGTTTTTACCGCTATTATAGCGGCGCTACGGTACTGCTATGCAGGTGTGAGTGGGGCGCTCTTAACCACCAAAAACGGGTTAACAAGGGGTTAAAATTGCTGCTGCTTGGCGCTCCCATGGTGGTGTACAGCCGTTTCGGAAGCGCCGTCCATTGATTTCAATGGAGGGGCGGTGGAGGACCGCCCCAAAGATGCTGCTTACAGGTCTTTTTATAAAATCCTGCAAGCACACTCCGGCTTTCACACTGAGGAGAATGGGGGGGGGGGGGGGGAGTTTTTCAGGCGCTGTACAGGCGCTATTTTTAGCACCGCGGCACCAGAAAAACGACCCAGTGTGAAAGGCATCTATGGGAGCAAGGCTGAACAGGGTAAAATCCACCTTTCGCTATGAAACCTGGGAGCCGCAGCTGCGGTGTAATTTAGCCCATGTAATGTAGAATACTTTTTGAAAAATATGCTCATATGTGTACGCACGAAACTTCAAGTGCAAAGGGTTTCGCGCATGTATAGCTGCGCCCCGCATTTTTTTGCAATACATGTCAGTTGGCTAAATCACATTGCAGCTTTGGCTCCCGGGTTCCACAATAAAAGGCAAACATACAGCCCTATGCTCTAATGTCCCAGCCGTGTGTTAGAACCTTAAAAGATTGACAATGACTTCTGAAATGATATGCAATTTTATTGATTGGTTTACATTTACTATAATAACCTGAAAAGCTCCATTCTTATGAATGTTGGTTTAGCCAGCAAGATGGCAGCCTATGTTATGCGTGCATAAAACACACTTCAAAAATGACCGTGGTTAATAATTCATGTAAGGCAGAAACCGCACTTCACTTTAAATTCACAGCCCAATAAAAAAAAAAAAATTGAAATGCCTTTTTTCTTTCCGAACCTCGATATTTCATAAATATTTTACAGAGCCGTTAGTGGCCACCAGAGCTTATAATATTAAACAATAAATGGAAACTACATGTAGTATGTGTTATGAGACATAGGTTTTATGTGTGTAACACGATGTCCCCACTGGATGAGGTTTTAATAAAAGGCATATATGACCAATGTCTGTTATTGGTGTCACTGAGTGCATATAAAGGGTCTCATACTTGGTTACAATTGGAATGCAATGTAAATCTGGTGACCATGGCCTAAAATGAATTCAATTTAACCATCTCCATACCGCCATATTACAATGAAAAAAAATGGGGAAATGGACCTGTACTTCCGGAGAACTGTTTTTAAACAGCGCTGCAGAAAATGCACTCCAGCGGCTAGAAAAAAGATAAGAAAACTAGGAAGCTTGCTAAGTTTTTTGTGCTATGGTAGTTCCAAATACATAGTAACAAAAATGTATTTGTGACTCTGATTTGTGAATAGAGAAAGGAAGAGCACAATAGGAGAAGCTCATCCTCTTCCTGTTCTTAAAGAGGACCTCCGCTCAAGCAGTTAAGTGCACAGTTAAAATTCACATATACTCCTGCAAAAATATGTATCGTTTACTGTGTCTCTTCCCCACACTCACCCAGCCCATTGTACTAGGTCTTTTCTCTGCCTTCCTGCTTTAAATATCTTATGATCCCAGTGTCCCAGTGCCTGAAACATGTTAGATTGACAACACTGTGCAATGCTGCGTATGCTCTGTTCACGGGGTGGTCACTCCTAAACTTTGACTGTGGGTAAGCAGAATATTATAGCTAATTATGCTAACAGTACTGAAAAAAATCTATGAAATTATTTGATAATTAATATATTGATGAGATAAGTGCCAGAACCTTTTTAATTTGGCAATAACTTTTTACTTATGATAGTAGAGCTTTTTATAAATATACACTATATAGCCAAGAGTATTGGTACGCCTGCCTTTACACGTACATTAACTTTAATGGTATCCCATTGTCCCATGTCCATAAAGACATGGATGAGCGAGTTTGGGATGGAGGAACTTGACTGGCCTGCACAGAGTGCTGACCTCAACCTGATAGAACACCTTTGGGATGAATTTGAGCTGAAACTGCAAGCCGGGCCTTCTTGTCCAACATCAGTACCCTGCAAATACCAAATGGACCCTCTGCACACTGCTACACTCTTCCCAGCAAACTATGCAATGTAAAACAGGGATATTTAGTTCACATATATTGCAATATATGTTTAAGCTGACCAACTCCGTCAAAGTAATCCCTCTTCTGACCAGTCCTACACTGCCTTGCCACTGCAAATGCTACGGTACTTTGACGGACAGCTTAAACATGTATTGCAGGGGGCGTGTCCAAGATGGCGACCGGACCAGTCGCTTAGCCTGAGAGCTCCGCAAACCTGCCTGCTATTATCCTGATTTCTGCGGGGGAAAGAATCCTAAACGGGTCGGAACTATTCTCTCATCCTGTCCTGGCTGGATATGCCCAAGAAAAAGTACCCTGCGTCGCTACATAAGAGCTCCCCAGCGTCTATCGGCAGCAGGACCAAGGACACGAGGAAGGGGTCAGTCAGGCGGTCCAATATGGCGTCGCAGACAGAGGAGGATACTCCAGTCTCCCTCTCCCAGACGCAAGACAACTTTAACGCCCTCATGCAAGCGATCACCTCGTGTCAAACAGCGCTGACGGGCAAAATAGAGACGGTACAGATGGAAGTGGGGATCATCAGAAAAGATATGGATAAGTTCCGAGCGCGGATGACGGAAGT
>BLSH010139134.1:3547649-3558600 GCA_018402905.1 Glandirana rugosa
CTGTATTAGTATGGCGGTCCCTCCAATTCCATCTTTTTGGAAGGTTCTTCTTAGTTACGACAGAAGAGAGAGGAGTGACTTGTACCACCGTCGTCACCCTCGGTATCATACCTCGTCAAGGGGGTTCCCCAAAAGTCCTCCATCGTTTAACTTAATTAGTTTCTAAATAAAAGAAACTTTAGAAATAACATAGTTTTTAAGTATTTAACAATTTTTACAGAATAATTGGTGAAGGAATGGCCGCATAACATTTTTATGCGGCCGTTCCACCTGAGGGGTAGGGGCCCGCAAAGCGGCGAAAACAAGAGGACGTAATATAACGTCCACTTAGGATGGGGAGTCCACCTTGCCGGCGTATTTTTACAATACGCCGGTAAGGAAGTGGTTAATAAGACATTTTTAACAATTTATGAATTTTTGATACAATAAAGATTTCAAAGAAAATAAATCTTTGATTAATTCAATTTGCTACCTCCTGAAAACCCCTTGGGGGAACTGCTCCATACTATGGCTCCCACTGCTGCCACCATGTTCAGTGAGGAGAGAGAAGACAGCATTGATTCTTCTTGGAAGGTTTTTCTACCTTAACCTCCCTGGCGGTATGATTATGTCAGATTTTTGGTGCTGAAAGCGGTACAATTATTTTGCATTGAAATTTGGCGTTTTATATTGTAGGCCTGTAATTCTTAGGAATAACTCACTTAAATCTGTCCAAACAAGAGTCTAGTAGACATCCCGGATATGATAAAGTTTGAAACATGAAATCATAAATTATAATATAATAAATAACTAAAAGTAATTATCAAAAATAATAACGTAATAGTAATAAAATTTATTCAATAATGTAATCAAATCAAAAACACTGAAATTTGCTCATTTGCAGAATTGTCGCTGTCGTCACTTTCAGTTTCTGATGATAAATTTCCCCACAAATCAGTATCACTCAATTCTGAAAATGATTCTTATTTACTATCGCTGTTTTCTAGCTGATCAAAAACCATTTTTGACGTAAAGGGACATTTTTTGGATGCCATGGACATTCTCAAGTTTCCAGGCAGAAAGAATGGCATATATATTATAAAAGTGCATGCAGGGCACTGGGCAAACCACTAGGGACAAAGGGGATGTGAAATGATTTCATACAGTAATGTAATCTTACAGATTACAGTGTACTGTATGTTTGCTGTGTGTTTCACTATTTGAATTTGCCGCCGGGCTCCGCCCCGTGCGACGCTCGCAGGGAATGGAGCCCGGCACACAGAGGCATCGGGCGGAGGACAGACACGCTGACATGGCAGGGGACATCGCTGGATCCAGGGGACAAGGTGAGTAACATTGCCTGGATCCAGCGATGCAATCCCGAGTGTGGCTCGGGGTTACCGCTAATGGTACTATAATTCTACCCCGAACCACACTCGGGATTACCGCCAGGGAGGTTAAACAATAGAAGAAAAAAAAAAACTGTAAGACAAAAGCATAATGAGCTTGTATGCATCACATACTAGCTCATTATGAAATACTTACCTTAGAACGAAGCCCTGCAGCGGCGCACGGTCACTGCTGTGGGCTCCAGCACTGTGATTGGTCGGAGCCACCAGTCACAGCACAGGGCCCTGAAGAAACAGCATGAGGGGGGCGTTGCTTCAGAGCGCATGCGCCGATGATGTCGGTGGCGGAGTATATAGTAAATATCTCCTAAACCAGTGGTTCTCAACTCCTGTCCTCGGGACCCACTAACAGGCCAGGTTTGCAGGATAACTGATATACATCACAGGTGATATAATTTGCTGCTCAGTGATTGCAGTATTCTAGTCTGCATCTCCCTAAGGTAATACTTAAAATCTGGCCTGTTGGTGCATCCTGAGGACAGGAGTTGAGAACCACTGTCCTAAACAGTGCCTGTAGGAGATATTTACAGTACCTACAGGTAATCCTTTATTATAGGCTTACCTGTAAGTGCAATTAAACAGGAAGACTTTACTTCCTCTTTAATGCAGAAAATGCATTAAGATAAAAAAATCCTTCAGCCTTCACAACCACAAAATGGCATTTTAATCAGCTCCAAGCACCACAGCATATAGCAATGCATAGCAATCTATATAAAAATGCAACCTGTCCTACATTTTTCAAAGGAAACAATAGTTTTTGTCTACGCATTTGGACTCTGGCAACACTTCCCCATGGGGCTGGTATTAACATGCCGTTACACAACAGCAAAATAATAATTTTATGCTTTCCAACCAACTCTAAAAGACTTTTGCAAAACTGCATCAAATTCCATAGTCACCTAACACTCATCCTATGTGTAAGGACTGCTTAAAAAAAAGCAAAAAAATAAAAGCAAAGGTAAGCGCACAACTGTACACAAAGGTTCAAACCTCTTATTACATGCAGGGTATACATAACAATGGTCTTCACTGCTACCTTTATTTAGAAGGCTCATAAAAGATTGGGTGCCTGGGGCAAACTAGTGTGCAACCATCTGTTTAACTAAATAACAGGAACTTCCTCTCTAATTAACAAGCATACAACAGCCTAGGAGTGTCCCTGTGTTTATGGCGATCTGAACACAGCTGCCTGAGCTGTATTGGTGTCAGCACCGCCCCTAAACCTGCACTTTTATTACCATCAATAGAATTAGAAGTGTTGCTTCATTATTACCAATATTAATTGTGCTCTGCCCGGATGACATGTCTGTGGACAATGCACAGCCCTCACCATATACTAACACTATGGACTAATAGTGAGAAACTTTTCCTAAAGCCGGTCATGTGGATCTGATGAATTTTGATCCATGTATGAGCAGGGTGATTGTGCATAAGTCGATTCCAGCCCTGTTGGAAAATGCCAGCTCGATCAGCACCACAGGCCATAGCCGGTAATGCTGATGCTTATCAGTGTATTCTGAAGGCAGGGAAGTCTCCCCACTGCCAGAATACAAAGGCACAGTGGGAGGATTCCCCCATCCATACTGAAAAAAAAGATTAATCTATGGGCTACCTATGGAGAATGCTATTGCTGACTTCTCATTCTGCAAATGCTAGTTGACTGGCTCTTCATCAGATCCTGTGGCTTCAATACTTTGAGTCACTAAGCTGGAACAAGTACTGTATTCTGGTGTGCATACTGGATTCCTTCCACTTCTAGTGACAGCTGTAAAATGTAGGTTTTCCAGTTATTTTCTGTCACAGTAAGAGATATACAGTAGCTGCTGACTTTTAACATAAGGACACTTACCTGTCCATGGATCCAGAGATATCCTCACCCGAACCACCCGGGTGCAGACGCTGGCATTGCGGCTTCACAGCAGTGGCGGCCCATCCATGCGTCCGACCCCCTTATCTAAATGTAGGGCGCCGGATGCATGGATTCCAGTGGGCTTTTTTTTCTTTGAAGCACGCGATTAGAGCCATAGGCACTGCGCCCTGAGCCCACCCAATTGTGTGACAATAGCGAATGAATATTCACCATTGTCACACTAATTCTCCTCCCGGCCAATCAGGGAAGTGGGTCCTGAGACCCATTTTCCGCTTGGCCGAAAGGAGAAGCCATCCCATTGGCCTAGGAGGAGAAGGGAGGAGACTTACGGTCGCTCTGATGCTGAGGACCGAACGAGCAAGCCACCAGCCACAAAGTCCTACACAGAGCCCCCTATTATCTCCTGCTGGCCCATCCAGCACAGCGGGGGTGATGACCTGTGAGATGGAGCGCCTGTGTCTGACCCCCCCCCGATGGAGCACCAGCCGCCACTGCTTCACAGCCAGCCACATGCGCAAGTCACGCTGCGCCTTTAAATGGTTCCGTAGTTTTCTGAGATCTGTGATGTGTCCCAGAAGACTGCGGGGGAAGATCTAAGCCTAAAGTGGGAGCGGGTACTTGTAAAGACCAGGCACCTGTTCCCCCTTCCCCCTCAAAAAGTGACAAACGTGGCAAAGGAGAGGGAAGGGGTGCTAACCACTTAAATTTTTTTTTAAAAAGGCAATTGTTTGAGATACTTTAGTAAACTAGATGCCATTCCATTAGGGGTTTACATCATGTTCATCCAAAAGGCCACTGTTTCATTGGAGTCCATCCAATGAGGCATTCATATGGTCACCTGAAACATCCTGCACAGCCCCAAACTTGCTTTATTTAATAAAATCACAGATAAATATAAACTAAAGTGTACAAGGTCAGCAAGTTGAATTTACATGATCTCTCTTGGCGTCCAGGCAATATGCGTATGTTAAATGATGTTAGAAAGGAAAGTGTGCTGTGTTTGCTTATACAGGTCACTGTGGATGATGATAAGAGTAGAAGTGGAGCCAGGCTTTCCACTACAAGGCCTATTCTGCATCAGAACCACTCAGTTAATTCACTCCAATATAAAGATTACATGGAAATATACTTTATCCGATTCTCCAGAACAAATACAGCTATTCTCCTGCCGACCTTCCCGGGAAAGCACTGGAAAACCTAAAAAATCTACAGAAATATATGCTGTATTTTAGAACGCAACATTGGAAACATCCATCTGTTGATGTGGGAGTTTTCAGTGATTTTCTATAATACAATCTTTATTGTATAACTTATTATTTGCCGTCTTACGCTAATGGAAACAATCTATGGAGTATGCGGTGTACTTCCTCTGCATGGGAGCAATATTTTGTGTTTTTTCCAAAGTCACTGTAGAACAGTGTTTTCCAACCCCATTCTTCAAGTACCTCCAACAGGCCATCTTTTGGGAATCTACCTTAGATAAAAGAGCTCACAAATGCCAAACCATGGAAAATTATTTAAAGCACCTGTGCAAGGTGAATGAAATCCTGAAAAAATGACTTGAGGGTATAAGAGGAGTGAGGTTGGGAATCACTGCTGTGGAGTATAGCAGCACTCAATGTCGTAACTCTCATCAATTCCAAGGGGGAGACAACACAACTATCGTATACCTCATATCAGCCTTTTTCAAACTTTTTAACTCGAAGAACCTCTGCTAATATTTACTACGTCTACAGCTCACTGATGATCATGTTAGTGGTCACAGGGAAGAGTGCTCCTCACATTTGTGGTCAGTGGCTAATAGATAGCAAAAGAGGACATTGGTTAGTGGTCATCTGAGATGAAGAAAAGGCTATCCCTAGAAACCTCTGGAGGAACTCTAGTTGCGAAAGGTGGCTCAAGATAGTACAAAATGATGTAAGGCACTCTATGTGGACAACCTGGGTGCTCACTATCACTAAAGGTAGCCTCAATCAACCCATATTTGAAAGAAAACAGCACACAGAACATCTGACCAAGGGATTTTCTTTCATTTCAGAATCACTAGACAATACAAGCCATCATGTAACACCAAGTCACTAGATGCAGGGCGACTTGAAAAGGTGAACATCTATGTGAAATGGTCCTTGGTGACCTGATGTTGGTATATAAAACAACCATTGGTGACTTGGTGTTAGTGGCTTGTTTTGTCCCATTATTCCACAATAAATGAAGATCCCTTGATTGTGGTTGCTCCACACTAGTTTCACTGCAATAAAGTTAATTTATGTTTTTCTGGCACTGCTATGTGTATAATTTGTGCTCATATTTCATTAGACGTTAGTATTTACGCAGCAATAGTGTGCATGAAGCTGTACAATCAAGGAATCGGCTACAAATCTGGAGTGTGGGGTTTAGAGCTATATACAGTCTAAATTAGCCTAAATTAGTAAAAATTGTCCCTACACCAAAGTTTTCACTGAGCAGCTGCATTCAAACTAAATACTTTTTTCTTGTTCATTATTATGTATATGACCAACCTTACAAAACATTTACCTAGTTAGTGAAAAAATGCAAAGTTCAGTAGTGAAATGCATGTGCTGTACTAGAATGACAGTGATGAATGCAAAACTGTGCTAAGGGCCAGGGAATCCCTGTACTGACAGATTACCTACAGAGTAATCCACCCCAAGATAACGTTCCTTTCAGTAGCTGAGCTATCACATGACTACAAAGGCTCCAGAACAGACTTTCTCAATCCTTTTACCCCAGAGGAGCCCTTGAAATAGTTTTTCAGGTCTCTAGTGAGATTACTCAATGAAGGTGGGGGTGACGGGGGTTGAGGGGGGGTTATTGATACACGGGTGGACATCCATAATGAAACCCTTGTAATCACTGAAGCCCAAGCCGGGTGCCCCAAAAACCTTCTGTAGTGCAGCAGCCTGGGCCCCCCAGAGACCCCCATTTACTTACCTGAACCTGATCGTTCCAGCAACGGGGGCGAACACAGCAGCTCCAGCTGCTGTCTCGGGTCCTCATTGGATAGATTAATAGCAGCGGGAGCCATTGTCAATCAAATCCAGTGACACCGGAGCTGGGTGGCAGGGCCGATCCCTGTTATCTGTGTCAATGGACGCAGCAGCAGGACTCGGGAGCACGCCCGCACGAGTGCCCTAACTGAAAGCGGCTCTCCGTTGGGGTACTCATGAAGAGGAGGAGCCAGGAGCGCCGCTGGGGGACCCAAGAAGAGTAGGATTGGGGCCACTCTGTGCAAAACCCTTGCACAGAGCAGGTAAGTATAACATGTTTGTTATTGAAAAAAAACCTTTACAACCCCCTTTAATATGAAAAGACTCCCGCCCCTCAGTTCTGATCTGCAGTTCCTCCCGCCCTGTCCGCTTTGAGGATGACATTGGTGGCTGCTGGAGGCCCGAGAGAAGACACCCCAGGTTTAGTGCCTCTGCCCTGCCAAAGGTACTGTAGGACTGTGTAGGGGAGGCTTGCATTAAAGTGATTGTAAAGGTTTGTTTTTTGTTTTTAAAACAAACATGTTATACTTACCTGCTCTGTGCAAGGGTTTTGCACAGAGCAGCCCCAATCCTCCTCTTCTAGGGTTCCCCAGCAGTGCTCCTGATTCCTCCTCTTCATCGGGTGCCCCCACGGAGAGCCCCTTTCCCTGGGGGACACCTGTGCGGGCGCACTCATGAGTCCTGCTGCTGCGTCCATTGACACAGACAGCTAGACTTAGCCTGCCCCCACGTCACTGGATTTGATTGACAGCAGCAGAAGCCAATGGCTCCTGCTGCTATCAATCTATCCAATGAGGACAGAGCCAGCGGCTGGAGTTGCTGGGCTTGTGCACATTGCTGGAACGGATGGGCTCAGGTAAGAAAAAGGGGAGATCGGGGGCAGCTGCAGAACAGAAGGTTTTGAGACATTACAACCCCTTGTCTTGGCTGGCTCTGTGTTGTGTTAGAAACATTGTGTTGTGTTAGGGGCACTGTGATATGTTAAGAAGCACTGTGTTGTATTAAGGGGTACTGTGTTGTGTTAAGGGGCACTGCGTTGTGTAAAGGGGCACTGCGATGTAAAGGGCACTGCAAAGGAAACCAGTCATGTGCAGAGGAATGGAGGACACTGTGGGACTGCTTTAAAGAGGGGACTGTGATGTAAAGGGGACTATGTTGTGACAGGTACACTGAAGACGATGATATACGGGGGGGGGGGGGCGTGATGTGTTATAGTGCTAACGAGATTCAGACCTCTGTTGGAAGGAAATTTTGCTGACCGGATAATTACCGGACCTCCGTAAATTTTAATTCATGGCCTCTGCTATAGAACATGACAGTGCAGAGGATTTTGCGGCAGTTCAAAGAACAATAAGAACCCTGAGTATCCAATCGTAAATAGTCCTACATGATCTGATTACATTAAATTGGTTTCTATGGGCTACTCCATTTGTTGCCTTCTGCAATACCTTACTGGATTACTCTTTGAGTGTCTTGTTCTTCACAGAAGCATCTGGAGACACAGTCCAACTGATTTTACAATAGCTTGTTTTCTACCATAAATTCCATTTGCATAAGTTTATTTTAACTACAACCTTTGTGGTTATAATTTTCTGCTGACGAAGTACAGCATAACTATCTGTACTTCCACCTGAACGCCCTACTTCTACAGGTGAACATTCCATGAAAAGCCACATTAGCCATTCATTAGAACTGTGAATGTCATGTCGTGCTAGAGTAAAGCACTAAGATAATACTCCAGATCTGGTGTACTTAAGATAAGTGCTTGTGTCATAGCATAATGAGATGTCTGTATGATAAGGAGATCCTCTACAGAAAAATTCATTAACTGCCTCAGGTCTAGACTGGCCCCGGTTACCTGGAATCCATCATCCACTTTGCATTTTCCCCTCCGGTGCGGAAAGAGTCAGGAATTCCAGGTCTGCCGAAGGATGAGCGAGAGGTCTGAGCAAACACGCATGTGCTCACCCCATGTGCGTGCAAAGGAAACCCTTGCCACAACATACAGATGTTATCACAGCTTTTCGGCTACACAATGCTGTACAGGTGCATGCTGCAAGGCCCGATGCATGGGGCGTCACTTCAAAAGGCAAAACAAACGATGACATTTGGGTGTGCGTGACAGCCGGAGTAAAAAAAAATCGCTTGCTGCTAAATCAGTTTAAAGATGCTTATTTTGTTTCAATGGGTTCTCTTGGGGAAAACAGGAAAAAAGTCAGATGAAAGAAAAGAGAGACAGTCTATCTGTGTTCCACTGTAACCTGAGACAAGGGACAGGAATGCAGAATGGGAGTCTGGAGACTTGGAGAGCTGGGTGAGATCAGGATAGACCTCCTCCTCTATTTGGCACAAGCACAAAGTCACTGGAACAAAAAAAATGGCACCAGAAAAGAAAAAAAAATCAAAAAGGCTATGTAAGCCAAGAGATTTAGGCGTCTTAAAGTGCACCTGTCACCTATAAACAATAGGCCTGGTATAAAATCTAGAAGACATGAAAAGAATAGGCACAGCCTATAGCGGGCATGTCAAACGGGTGTTTTCTGCTCATTCCTCTCTGGGGCCCTGGGTCGGAATATGAACCCAAGATGAATGAGACCTAGGCTATTTAATCAGTCATAAAGGCTTCCTTACAACATGAAGCTCAACAATGAACACATTTAATGACTCTTTTCTCAGGGAAAAACTACTGTTAGTTGCATTTATTTTTATTATACAATTACCAAAGTGCTTTAATATTGCTTAAAATTAGGTAGGTGTGGCTTTCAGTAAATCTAGTGTTGGCCATGGACGAAACAATGAATGATTAAGCAATCGCAGATTAAAGGACCCGTTTACATTATGTACTGTGACTGGTGTTTTTCCGCACTAGATTAACGCCAATCATGGCAGTCATCTTAGGTTCATAATGAGGGTCCCAAAAAGAATGAGCAAAAAACACCCATTTGACATGCCCGCTATAGGCTTACCTGTTATTTTCATTTCCTCTAGTTGTTATACCAGGTCTATTGTTTATAGTTTAGAGGTACACATTACAACCCCTTTTTCACACTGCAATGCTACCTTCAGGTGGGTTGCAGTCCATCGTGGAAAAATGAAGACGTGTACCAGCACACCCGACACACAAGCCGGTGAACACACCACAGCTCTGGTGAAGTAGAACAAGAATGAAATGGTATTTTGACATTTCAATAAAGTTTTAAAAGAAAGGAAAGAAAAGGTAAGCAGGGCCTTACGTTGTTAAAACCCAAACCCCCCCCACCACCACGTAGAGAACACAAATGGGTCATTTTAGCGCACGGCTAGGAACCGTTTCCAAAATCACAACGCATTCATGTGAACGGACCCCATTGAAAAAAGTTGCATCTAAAATAGCATTACAAACCTTGCTGACAAATGAACATTCTACACATTGAAGATTGGTTGAAGTGGTTGAATGCCATGATTTCAGCCAGGACCAATCGCCATTGTCTATTAAATAGTACAAGCAAATGCCTACTGACCTCACCTGTAACTGACATTTGCAGCAAGGAGCACATGAAAGGGCAATGCATGCAAGACAAAACCAAAGAAATTGCAAGCTCAACTTACCAACCAGCTTGCAACCAACTGAATTATCCTAACAATATGCATTAAAAACAGGGATTTCATTTGCACACATTTGCAAATACATGCGTAAGCTACAGAGCCACATCAAGGCATCCCAATATTATCTGCAGTCCTCTAAATTTTGAGAGCCTCCACAGTGGAAGCACATGCATTATAATGGATAGGCAGGGGGCAGGTGAGCCTGGAAGGGGCCCACACCTCCTCAAAGGCACAGGGGCACACTGGACACCCAGCACATAGCACCATTCTCTATTAAATAGATTGTTGATTGGTCACATTCATACCTGGGTGATAGTTACAAACAATAAATGTATTGATATGTGTAGGGCAAACACAATGCAGGTTAAAAGCTTATGCACGGGGGCGTAAAAAACGTTGTGCTCAGATTTGTGCAGCATAACGTGATCTAAAAACAGCAGTATAGCATGTCATGGGCCCATTCTCAAAGCTGTCTTTTGGTCTGTAGCATTTACATTTGCAGTCCGATGATGACCATATTTTATACACTATGCATGTAAATGCCTCTGCAAAAGTTTGCATGCATACTGCATAAATGCACATGTCCATATGCACCACCAACTAATGAATTTAGGGCCAAGGGAGATGTAAACAATGTGTAGGCAGCAGGGGTGCAGGTGACCTTAGTCTTTAGTCTTTCTAAATGACCAAATGCCTATATCATTTTGCATCTGTGTCACCTACACCTTGTTGTCTACATCTCCCCCCTTAAAAACGAGATATTCATTGGCAACGGCGACATTACTGGCGCAGAATGACCTTGGCCTGCAGTCATTCACTACTGCCTAGTGCAGGCCTCGACAAACCCCAGGCGCCAGGTCGCCATGGCGACCAGAAATCGCGTCCTGGCGAGTGTCAGCCGTTCCTTCTCTCCCCATGTTAAAACAGCGTGTCAGATTCAGCGAGAGCCGAGAGCCTTCTCTGCTTAATCCAGTGGTTCTCAACTCCGGTCCTCGGGCCCCCCCAACAGGCCAGATTTTAAGTATTACCTTGGGGAGATGCAGACTAGAGTACTGCAATCACTGAGCAGTAAAATTCTATCACCTGTGATGTATTTCAGT
>BLSH010139134.1:3568315-3603030 GCA_018402905.1 Glandirana rugosa
AGAGACACTTCCGTATATATATTTATATTTATGTTGGGGGGGGTAGGCTACAAAAACAGATGAGCATTGCTGGTAGAAATTTGCTTCAGATGTCGTTTTTCCGCAGTAGGCATGAAAACAGACGGATTTGAGGCAAGGTGCAGACACTTTGATACATGACTCCTGCTGTTCCTTCACAAAACAATCCCCAAATCTGAAATGAACGAGACAGCTGATGATATTTGAGCACAGCATTGTGCGGCCAACATTTTGATTTGTAATTATCTGCAGTGTGAATTAGTCTGGACGTTTTTCCAGGCAGATGAAAACCCCAGAGAGCAGGGCGGCCATTCAGCTGGTCAGGCTACAGTTTCCCATGAATGCTTCTAAGCCTTCACAGAGAACACTGAGAGCTGAGCGCAGGGGTATCCGCATTAATCTATGTCAGCTGCATGAGGTCTGATTAACCAAGGCCTCTCCAATTGTTAAAGGAAACCTGTGCTGAGAGAAATACAAGGGATGGCGATTCTGCAACCTGACCCACTCCTGTAGGTAGGAAGCATTCTGGCCCTGATCACATCTCCAGCTTTCTGAATACAACCACCCACCATATACAAAGTATGGGCCTCCAAATTATGGAGTTCAGATGTTTGCAGTTTAGGGTTCTGTTAAAATGATATTAAGCCCTCCGTTTGTTAAAGCAGAACTTCAGCCATTTTTTCATCTTTCCATCTATTAAATCTTCTGCCCATGTTGTTCTACCTTTGGATAGTAAAACATTTTTTTTCTGCCAGTAAATACCTTATACAGCCCACGTCCTGTTTCTTGGCTGGAAAAAAGCCGCAGCATTTGACATTATGCACAGCTCTCTCTCTCACTCTTGTGAGAGTTTGCCAGGAAGGGAGGGGGGAATGAGTCATAAGAGGGCCAATGAGAGCTGCAGAGCTGGAGGTGTGTCTGTGTAAATCCAGGAAGTGAAGAGGCAGCAGCTGAAGCTGCCCACAGTTAAAATGATTGCAGCCAGACTCAGTGGAGGGAGATTTCTGCAACATATTTGGCAAGTACAGAATGACAATAAATATAAAAATAATATGCAAAGTGGTTGGAGGGAAGCTTCAGAACGGCAAAGATGTTTTTATTACAAATTATATGAGCAGACTGCAGTTCCTCTTTAAGCACTTTCAGCAGCTGATTTAATGACTTAAAAAGCGGTAGTAAACCCATGCATTTAACAGGTCAAAAACCAGTCACATTTCCGGCACCTGCCGGAAATGTAACATTCCCATTGGTTGTGCTCTAAACCAAACTGTCAAACCATCCAATGGCTGGTGTCATAGCTGATCACGTGTGCAGCATCATGGCAGTTGTAGATTAAACAGAGGCCAAGATGGCAGCTTCCTTGGCTGAAAATGATAGGAGGGTTTACTACCACTTTAATAAGTATGTAACTTCTGTATCTATTAGGCTCAGTTCACACTAGAGCAGTGGTTCTCAACTCCGGTCCTCAGGACCCACCAACAGGCCAGATTTTAAGTATTACCTAGGGGAGATGCAGACAAGAATACTGCAATCACTGAGCAGCAAATGATATCACCTGTGATGCATTTCAGTTATCCTGCAAACCTGGCCTGTTAGGGGGTCCTGAGGACCGGAGTTGAGAACCACTGCACTAGAGCAACTTGTCATGTGACTTTGGACACAAAGCCGCATGACACGTCACTGCCCATTGATGTCAATGGTACCTGTTCCAATCTCAGAAAAGGATCCTGCGCTACTTGATGCCGCTCTGGATCAGCAGAGAGATCCCTCGATGAACACACGCATTCCACTTGGACGGATCCGCTCCATCTGAAAGAGGCCTAAAGAGGAAATCCCGTTTTTTTTGGGTTTTTTTTAAGTCAGCAGCCACCAATAATGTAGCTACTGATACTGTTGCGGGAGGGGAGAGGCTAGGGCTAGAAATGTCACCCTTGTCTAAGCAAGGATTGCGGAAATAGGAGTGGGTACTGATAAGAATCGATCCTCCCCTCTTGGCTTCAATGCCAGCCGGTCAAAAACACTGCCAGGCAATTAGCATTTGAAGAAATAACAGATGGCAATGGCTGTAACCATATGTCTCCTTTATTTGAAAAAAAAAAAATCCTGCAACACTTTGCTATTTGGCTGATGAAATTCCTAAACATGAATCCATATAATGTCAATGGATGATTGTGTGAAATCGATCAAGCAGGCACCGCGTCAGACGCTGATTTCCATAATTCAGTCCCATATTGTCATGTCATTCCTAGTTACAAATTGCAGAACAAATTTCCCTTCCTGTCTGTACATGGATTCCAGGGAACCGTGAACGGAACAGAGCGCTAACCCTGAGTTATGGGAATCGGTGACCCAGAACCGAAACCCCAGACCACACGCCTCTACTCTCTCACACAGCAGGGAAGCCACAGACTTAATGTATAATATGATCTGATTTTAATGGCAGGAAAAAACAGAAGATGGATTTAGCAGACACTGAGAATAGAGAAGTCATTTCTGTAAAAAGAAAATGATCCTAAAATAAATTGCTTTTAAATACTACAATCTCAGCTGCCAATGTTCCTTCCACTGGCTCACAAAAAAATGCTATTTTGTGTAGAAATGCATGACCACAAGGTACCCAGCTGGCTTAGGCTGGCCAACAGACTCCAAAGATTAATTGCAAAGAAAAAAACAAAGGACATTAAAAAAACAGGTGGATATCTGGCAAAAACATTTTTTCCAACATGCTGGAGAACCTCTTTGCAGAAGGATCTTGTTTTTAATCTGCATAAGTGTCCCCTTACAGTGGATGTCAAACCTATGGAATCTATGGGAAAATGGTTGAAAACTCCCGACATCATTAACAACCTAATGTAAAATATCCTGGTTATGTATTTTTAAAGGAATATGCATTGCTACAATGATTACTATGGGCTCCCTTGTCACCTCCTCCCATGACCGCCTTCCTGGTCTTCTCCCGAGCCTCTCCCACCCTATGGAGCTCCCTACCCAAATCTGTCCTGCTATCTCCTACTGTGTCCACTTTTAGGCGATCCCTGAAAACCCTTCTCTTCAGAGAAGCCTATCCCACCTCCACCTAACAGTTATTACCTTTTGTATCACTTAACCCTCCTTTTTAGATTGCAAGCTCTAACGAGCAGGGCCCTTGGATTCCTCCTCTTTTGAATTGTATTGTTTCTGTACTGTCTGCTCTGATGTTGTAAAGCACTGCACAAACTGTTGGTCTCTTCCTGCCCTGGTTTAGGGTACTTTCAAAAAAAGCATGAAACCAGGAAGTAACCTTGGTGTATAATATAAACTAATCAGGGAGCAGTAAGCAGCAAGGAACCCGAGCGATGGATAATTGTTGCATAATAATTACAGTAGATAGGAAGCAGCTAAGCCCTCAAGCATCGCTGGGTGCAGCAAGGCTGGGAAGGGAGCTTTGTTGGAGTCGACATATGTTACTCATTAGAAGACATGTGTTTTCTGTCTCACAACTCCACCCATTAGGAAGCATCAGACAACTTGTTTGTCTGCACTTCCTGCTGCCACAGTTCAATACACTGGTTAATTGGTGTGCTTTCCAGCTTAAAGAAAACCCATACCAAGAAAATATGAAGGCTGTCACTGCTGGAAAAGCCTAGGGTGCCTGGTTGTCAAGCTGAGCCAAACGTTTCAATATCTTCTCAGCCACTAACCTAGAACACAGTATGTCTACCTTGAAGCCATGGGGCCCTTGGTCTGAGTTCAGGTCAGTAGGGATGAGCTAAGGCATGTTTAGACACTATTTCAAGCGAAGAACTGTCATCAACACACCAAGGATTTCTCAAGAAGGGTCCAAAGCTTTATTAATATGGTCACATAGTACACAGAAGGCAATGTTTCAAAGCCACGCAGGGCCCCTTCGCCAGGCAAGTGACAAAGTGCAGTGCAAGTCAACACATATTTAACATGGCTCCGTGGCTCCGAAACGTTGCCTTCAGTGTACTATGTGACCACATTAATAAAGCTTTGGACACTTTTTGAGGAATCCTCAGTGTGCTGAGGACAGTTCTTCACTTGGATCATTTACGGTTCCCAGCCTGGTCATTGCAGCACCCATGATTAATGAATAGCCAGCTCCAGGAACGAGTGCGTGGGTAATATTGTGTTCAGATCTTATTCCAAACCCACCTGATTGATCCTGCAAGGAAGCTATCAGCTCTACTGTGCCAATCATAAGCAGCTGAGGCGTTCCCTGCCTCTGTCATTTAAAGCGGAGTTCCACCCAAAAGTGGAACCTCCGCTTATCTGCTTCCTCCCCCCCTCCGGTGCCACATTTGGCACCTTTCGGGGGGGGTACCTGTTTTTGACAGGTATCCTTCCCCACTTCCGTGAAACAGTGCTGCGGAGCCATCCCCAGGAAGTTCGGCCCCCTCCTCCTTTCTCCGCCGCCGGGCCATTTGGAAAGCCCAGAGTGCATTTACAGTAGGCGGTTTCCCTTACCATAAATGGTGGCGGCAGCACCTGAGAGCCGATCTGAAAATCAGCTAGGGTACCGACATTGCAGGAACCCAGGACAGGTAAAGCCTCGTACACACGAGTCGACGATCGTATACAACAGGTCGTACGAACGACCGTTGTATGTGTAATCGATTGTTAGTACGTGCGATTAGAACAGCCGATGTACGACGGTCGTACAATGGGAGTTGTATGAGCAAACTAGAAAACTAGGTAGTACCAACAATCGGTCATACGACCGTTGTATCGTGTGTACAGAGAAGTTGGTCCAACAAGTTGTATTGTGCAAAACACGCATGCTCAGAAGTCAGGAACGGCCGGATGCTAATTACATGCACCTGAACTTTCTTTCTTTGGTCGTACGATCGTGTAGTGCAGTCAGCATGCTAGATACAACAGCCAACATACGATTTGGTCCGTTCGGTCGTACAACAGTCGAATCGTGTGTATGAGGCTTAAGTGTCCTAATATTAAAAGTCAGCAGCTACAGTATTTGTAGCTGCTGACTTTTCATTTTTTCGTGGCTGGGGGGGGGGGGGGTGGAACTCCTCTTTAAGATTGTCCAAGTGCAATGACAGCTTCCTGGCGTGATAACTCCAGGTTCAGACTACGATCCGAAAATGCCTGAGCCCATTCCTATTGGTAAGGATACTATCTGTATGGAGTTTGCATGTTCTCCTTATGCTGCATTGGGCTTCCTCCGGGAACTCTAGTTTTCTCCCACATTCCAAAGACATGTTGCAGCGTAATTGGTTCTCATATGATATTCTACAGAGCGCCCCCACATGGCTGCACCACCTTCAGCCTCAACAGCAGATAAAGCATTTTAAGTACTAGGAAGAAAAGCAGTATAGAAACATAGACTAAATAAAATAATTCATTCAAAAATATTAAGATTACCAATGGCAAACAGGTATCCATCTCCAAGACCAGCCTATAGGAAAAGCTTTCAGCCTGGGCCAACGCATGTTGCAAAAAAAGAATTCTACTGGTATAGGAAGTTTAAAGAAAATGTAAAGAAAACCCCCAAAGATTAAGAGGCAAAAAAGAAAAAAAGTTTTGCATTTAATCCCCATGAGCTCATCCACTTTGCAGCAGGCTGCACACGCTAAATACTTTAATTGTGTATAGACTGCATCTTATGGTCTGCTTTATGATGTATACATTTTACAGAATTACATCAACAAAGACCTCAGATCTCTGTTATGATCATATTAAACATGTATTTCTGGGACCAATTTATTTCTGAAATCCAATCCAGCTGAGCACAGATCTGTATCTCCGTCCTACAAAGTGTTTTTCAGGTACTTGCATCTGTTTTAATGGACAGCAGGGCTTTGCCCTCTGCAGAGAATTATATTCTTGTCAAACTACATTCATTTTTGACCAACGTACTCCTCAAAGATGAAGAATACACGCTCTATGACAGTAGTAGCCAATATAGGGACTAAATGTGCATCAAAACCTAGGAAAAATTCAGCTGCTGTTATACTCCTATACTAAAGGATAATAGATGTCTTCTTAAAAGATTAAATATGTTTTTTTTTTATACTGTATTGTATGGTTTTTATATCTGTATGGTTTATAACCTTAATAAAAATGATTGGAAAAGAAAATATTAAATATTTTTTAAATGTCGCAAAATTGTAATGGAACTGTGCTACTGCAATTTTACCAATTTGTTGGGCTTATACTTTTAAAAAACATTTAGAAATTAAAAAACAAATCTTTATAATCTTTTTATTCAATATTTCAAATGCTATACTAATAAAAACTGAATTGAGTCTGGCCTTCTGTGGATATAATTTTCAGATCGAATGGAAAAGGAATCAGTTAGGGGTGTTGCGGATTTTCCTAAAATTTTCAATAGGGTTTAAAGTGTGTAAGGGTTAGTGTACATGGGCAATTGAGATTCGTTAAAGCGGAACTTCACTCAATAAGTAGAAGTACAGCTGATTCCCTGCTTCCCCCAGTCTGTAACTGATTTGCATGTTTTTGGGGGGGAAAGGATGGAAGAGGTACAAATACTAGTTTTTTTTTTTTTTTTTTTTTGGTACCTGCTCCCTATACAGCAATTCTCTCCAAGGCAAGGATGACATTACTCATCCTGCCTCCCTGCCTGCAACCTCCTGGAACGTGTCACATGCGCAATGGGGAGCTGGCAATGACGCATCCGGAAGTCCTAAATCTAAGGTGGCGGCACTACAGTGCTGAGAAGAATTGCTTTAGGATGACAGCACTGGAATCATCCATGGACTATTTTTTTTTTGGTGCCTGCCCTATACCGCAATTATCTCCAAGGCAAGGATGACATCGCTCTTCTTGCCTTCCCACCTGCAACCTCCTGGAACGCGTCACATGCTCAGTGGGAAGCTGGCAATGACTCATGTTACATAATTTGTAAGGTTGAATAAAGACAACAGTCCATCCAGTTCAGCCTGTGAAGGTGTGTGTAGAAAAAATGATTTCCCATATCCCTGTATATTGTTTTTGCTTAGATGCACACCCAAGAGTCTTTTAGAAACTATCCATACTTCCTGACAACACCACTGATTGTGGAAGAGAGTTCCACATCCTTACCACCCGACAGTGAAAAAACCCCTACACAGCTCAAGGTTAAACAGCTTCTCTTCCAGTCTCATCGTGTGGCCCCGTGTTCTCTTACACTCCCTGGGACTGAAAAGTTTCATACTTATGCTGGGATCACCGTTGAGATATTTGTATATCCCGATCATATCTCCTCTCAAGCGTCATTTAGTGTTTGCAGTCGTTCCTCATAATTGAGGTCCTCCAGTCCCCATATTAATTTAGTTGTCCTTCTCTGGACTCTCTCCAGCTCCAGCACATTCCTTCTGAGGATTGGTGACCAGAACTGGACAGAATACTGCAGATGCCCCCGAACCGAGTTTTAGAAAGTGGCAGAATAATCGCTTTATCTTTGGAGTAAATTCCCTTTTTAATGCATGCTAATATTCAGCTGGCTTTGGTAGCCGCAGCTTGACACTGCATGCTATTGCTCAGTCTGTCTTCTACAAGGTCCCCTAGGATCCTTCTCCATCCTGGAAGCCCCTAGGGGTTCCCCCCCTAATGAGTAACTTGCGTTTATATTTTTTACCCCCAAGTACATTACCTTACATTTTTTAATGTTAAATGTCATTTGCCATGCAGTAGCCCCCTCCACTAAATTATCCAGGTCCTCTTGTAAAGTTTCTATATAGTGCTGTGTTGTTATTGCCCTGCATATTTTTGTGTCATCAGCAAACACTGAGATTGAGCTATTTATCCCATCCTCTATCATTTATAAGTAAATTAAACAGAATTGGTCCCAGGACCGAGCCTTGGGGTACCCCACTAACCACTCTAAACCAATCTGAGTATACGTTATTTATCACCACCCTTTGGACACACCCCGTAGCCATTTTTCTATCCAACAACAAACCTTAGGGTCCATGCCTACAGACCTCACTTGTAGATTAAGCGTTTGTGGGGGACTGTATCAAATGCTTTTGCGAAATCCAGATATGCCACATCCACCGGCCTACCTCTGTCCAGATGGCAGCTCACTTCCTCGTAGAAGGTTAATAGGTTGGATTGGCAAGAGCAACTTTCGTAAACCCATGCTTTTTACTGCTAATGATACGGTGTCATCAGCAAATTCTTGGATATGGTACCTTATCATCCCCTGAAATAGTTTACAAACTACTGATGTTAGACTGACTGGTCTGTAGTTCCAAGGAATAGTTCTCTGCCCTTTTTTGAATATTGGTACCACAAAGCCTAATGCTGATCGAAGCTAATGTGATAGAAGCCTAATGCTACACTTTGGGAGAAATAAGAGAAAGTCACATGCTCTCTCATACCCAGAAGTACCAGGTATATTGTTTCACTTCAGTGGGCAAACAGAGAGAAGGGAAAGTGGACAGAAAGTTTAGCTTAGGCAAAGCCCAGGTTTGCACAGGCCCATCACAAAGTAATCAAATAGGGAACATGTCAATTAGACCAAAAACAAATGTGCGTGCAGTGCATGCACACGTCTTTCAATAGCTCATGGGTGGCCAAACACTAAACGTTATGACAGCGTCATTGAGATAATCCCCAATTTACATGTGTCATAATATGCCCCCGACGCACAAGGCCTAACCTGGAAATTGGACTTGTATGTAGTTATGAGAAGTTTGACGAAGACGGACATTTGAAAATGGTTTCAGATGAATGAAAAGTAAAGTATCTGGAACAAATTTTTTGTGGGATTCGGTATCAGCGGGGCCTGTATGCGGTATTCTGTTATCCTGAAAGCTGTCATGATACACCAGTATAAATGATACTCAAGTGACTAGGCCAGAGCCCTGGCTTCCTGAATATGTTTTGCAGAGGTTTCATTATTCGGGGAACAAAGGGCTGTCTGTGTGAAATATGTGTTTCTGGTACCTTGTAACAAGACACACAGAGACACTTTCTGGGTTCAGGATTAACAGTCCCTTTCCACCGTCTACTCAAAAACTGACTAAACAACGTCACCACAAATCAACTTCCACAAAGAAACGACTTGTTTATGTACACCGAAAGTATTGCCATTAACACCCAACCGGATGTTTTCCTTCATGTTTTCGTCTACACTGAAAAAAAATCATGGAATCGAATACGCTGCCAAATGAAATATCTTTAATAGCTTCAATTTTCTGCCTGACCAGCTGATGTGGAGATGCTGAAGTGTGGTCAGTTTTGTTTCCTTCTATAGAGACAAGGGAATGATCAGTGCCAGTCATACACATTTTCAATCAGTGTTGGAAAATCTGTGTGTGTGTGATCTGGGTGGTATACGGCCCCAATTGGCCATTTGCACAAGCCCTTAAACCTGAATTTTATATGCTCCTAAGAAGCCATGTTCAAAGCTTCTCCTAGTTCTTAAAGAGTAACTCCACTTTTGTTAGAGAAAAAACTATCCCCTCAGGGAGATCAATGTACATTGCAAGGATTTTAACAATCTTTATTACAAATTCCTACAACAGATTTGTTGTTTGCAGAATAAATGTGAACGGGAGTGTTTCTTTCATTATTAATCAGCTGACGCACTTGCGGTGTTCTGAAGTGTCTGCATCTCTTTACAAACGGTTAACCCTCTGGGAGTATCTGACCAAAACTGACATTTTTGTTACAGAGGATGCCTAAAATTTGACTTGTACCTTAGCACAGACTTCTGGGAAAAACAGTAAGCCAATCACACAAGCAGGAAATTACATTTCTCGACAAGTTTCGTAAACCAACTTTGTACAGAAGGCTTCCAGGTTGCCTTATTGCATTGCATTTTGCAGAAAATCAAAACACTTCAGACTGAAAATTAAAAGTAATTATTAATAACATTCAATTACAATATGGCTTGAGTAGCAATTGTATATGCTATATTATTTTTTATTTGCTATATTTTTTTCCTTAAAAGTGGAGTTACCCTTTAAAGTCGCTGAAAATAATTAAAAGAAACACCCGAGGGCACACAGCAGTGATGAAGCAACTAGTGGTTGGAACCACAGTGCTGCAGCAGGAGAAGCAGATGGTCCAACCCGGAGGTGGACTGGATTCTAACATTTCTGCATGAAATGTAAATGTTTGAGAACAGGTAGTGTAATAGGTAGGTACTCTTTGGGGGGGGGCTTTCTTCACGTATGTACTGTTCAACCTCCCTTTCATACTCAAGATATGCAAGTGAAATGTCAGCTCAAAAAAGGAAGGCGCTTGGGAACACACTGGGGGAGATTTACTAAGACTGGTCAACGCAAAATCTGGTGCAGCTGTGCAGAGTAACCAATCAGCTTCTAGGTTTTATTGTGAAAGCTTAACTGATCAAGCTGAAGGCCCGGCTCACACTGGTGCGACATGCGCTCCGACTTTGAGAGCACAAGTCGCATCCCATTAAGTGCAGGGGAACCGCTCCGACTTCCTGCACTACTTTTGGTCCGACTTCGGCACAATTTCTGTTAAAGAAGTCGCATGCAAGTCGTGCTGGGATGCCGTCTTCGAGTGTAAACTTGCCCGAGGTTAGAAGCTGTTTACTATACACAGCTCCACCAGATT
Organism: Glandirana rugosa; assembly: GCA_018402905.1. Taxonomy (NCBI): domain Eukaryota; kingdom Metazoa; phylum Chordata; class Amphibia; order Anura; family Ranidae; genus Glandirana; species Glandirana rugosa. Next base: position 3,578,885 of record BLSH010139134.1, read on the forward strand.
CTGTGTGCACTGGTTTTAGAAAATCGCTCCCACTGACTTACCTTTTAACAAGTTCAGAGATGAGAATACGGTAACTATTACAGTTTACCAACAGGGCCAGAAAATTGACCAGTTAGGGCCCATTCACACCTGAGCGTTTTGTAGCTCAAATATGCCTGAAGCTACAAAACGCTAGAGGGGAAAAAATTGATGATTCTCTATGGAGATGGTTCTCATCTACACTCAAAAAAGCCTGAAGCCAAACGCCCTACGTTCAAACTACTCCCGGAGGTATTTTTGTCACGCGAATCGGCCATATTACGGCGTTTCTGATACTTTTCCATTGCCATAAAATCAATGGAAAAGCATCAAACCCGCGTATCAGTGTGACATCGGGCGTTATTTCGTGCTACAAAAGCTTCAAAAACGCCCAAACGTGTCGCTCAGGTGTGAATGCAGCCTAAAATATCAGAATGAAAATCAGAAGCACTCAGTAAATATTAAGAAAAAGGCAACAAAGAGCCATTCATTTGTGATTCCACCTTGAAGAATTAATTTTGCTTACCACTGTTGAAGTCTACTAGAGAAAAATATGCACAATAATACTCCAAAGAAGCTCCTGTACTTTTTTTGATTGCTGAGCAACAGCACACAACTCAGATGTGAACGGGCACAATAGAATAACATGGGAATGCAAGTGTGAAACATTTAAAGTGTCACTAAACCCACAACAGTAAAATCTGTGCAGAATAGCATGCTTGTTATACTCACTGTGGAACTTAAGAGGTTAATCCTCTGCATTGTGTAAAAAGGCTCTTTGATCCTGTATGGACAGATCCTTCCCTCGTGCACTGTCTCTCTTGGCAAGGCCAGACACGACACAATGAGAGTAGTCCTCCTGCATATGCTCAGATTGGTCTCTATTGCTGGAGAGAACATTTCCTTGTTCTCAGAGCTAGCCAGGTCACATGATATTGACATCACACATGTGGGCGTGTATACAGGCTATATTGGAAATCTCCTCCTACCTGAAAACAGAGGCAGACCCTGTGGTTTATCATGTGGCTGTGGTATACAGATCAGCCAAAAAGGTATATGGTGGCAATATTTTAATGTAAAAAGAAGATTTATAAGCTGTGGGCACCGTGGGGGGGGGCAGATGAACTATAATCATATTACTGGGTTTAGTAACACTTTAAGCACTTCAAATTGCTTACATGTAAATGGGGATAAAGTGGTCATGACCCCTCCCACCCTGAGACACTCAGGAGGCCTAGTTGTTTTCCAGGATAATAACGTTCAATATAAAAATTAAGGCAGTGCCTTAATCCAAAAATTTGCATTTCCATTAATACACCCCATGCAAACTTTTTTTTTTTTTTTAATAAAACTTATATTGTTCTAATGCTGCAAATGTTTAGCTGCATACGAAACTGCACATTTTCTTGGATGAACACAAACTTTTAGCCAATTTTATGCTCCACCCGCCAAAGTTACACCCTATGGATCTGTCACATTATAAAAGAGCTAAAAAAAAAAAAAATGCAGCCAGTTTGAAATTCCCATTTTCCTGAGGATTTGTTATAAGTACACTTGAAAGCAAGCCAAAACAAAGGTTTGCGTGCTAAGTCTGCAGTCAGATGCTAGCTCGTAATTACGGTTTTTGTGCAGCTAGAGTTCCTCAAAACAAATGCCATCCCCCTTCTTTAACACAGCATCAAACGCAGGTTATGTCAGAACACGCAGAGAGGCGCAGGGGTTGTGGGATCGAGGTAGCAAGCTATCATTAGTTACCGATGCCTCCATCTACCCCTGGCACGCACTGCTTATCCAAACACTAACAGACAAATCCTTGTAATTCCACAACCGGAGGAACATCTTTAAATAAACCGTACAATTATCTTCCAGCAGGTCAAATGGCCTTTGTAGTTTACTACATAGAAGTTGGAGAGGAAAAAACAACCAAAAGTCAAAAGTGAAACCTTATGAAAGATGATTCAACGTTCTCTTTTCAAGGGCAATAGTTTAAAAAGAAGTGTTAATTCCGTCGACTTAGGCCTCATACACACGGGCGTATCTTTAAAAGTAAACAAAACGTCGGGCCCGGCGTTTTTCGCCGTAATGCATCGGCGTTAGTGAGCGTCAGCGTCAATAGGCGTTTTTAAAAAAAAATCATCCCTCTGCTATCTTTCAACCTAAAAACGTTGGCGTCAAAAAACGCCGGTTAACGCCGGTACAATATTAGATGGCGTTAGTTGGCGTTAGTGAGCGTTTTGCAGCGTCGGCGTCAAAAAACGCCAAAACGTTACAGCCTCAGAACGTGATGGCTGTGGGTTCTACTTTCAGCTCACTAACGCCGACGCCATCTACAGCTCAAAAACGCCAACGTTTTTATGGGGCCATTGACTAACATGGAGAGCTGCAAAAAACGCCGGAGTCATAAAACGTCCGTGTGTATGAGGCCTAAAACTTACTAAAACATTTTAGTCGACTAACTTAATGCCAGTCGACTAAAATAGGACTAAAACTAAAATGGCATTTTAGTCAAAAGACTAAAATGGGACTAAAACTAAAAAGGCATTTTAGTCAAAAGACTAAAACTGAATTTAAATTTGCTGTCAAAATTAACAAAAAATGATGCAGTGTAGTGCATGTTCATACCTCATTACCATAAATAATAACATATTAGATTTTTCCCTCCAGCTGTATATAATGAGTTTGGAAATTGTAGAGAAATGCTTAAATAATGCATTACAATTTAACTACACCCATTAGGTTTTAGACGACTAAAAGGAGTTTTAGTCCACTAAAAGTCGACTAAATTGTACTGGAGATTTTAGTAGACTAAATACGACTAAAACTAAAACAATTGCAGAAGACTAAAATAGGACTAAGGCCTCATACACACAGGCGTATGTTAAAAAACAAGCAAAACTTCTGGCCCGACGTCAGGGAAAAATAGGCGTTTTTTTCGGCGTTAGTGAGCGTTGGCGTCAATAAACGTTTTTTTTTTAAAAAAGAAAAAATCCTCTGCTATTTTTCAACCTAAAAACGTCGCCGTCAAAAACGCCAGTTAACGTCGGCACAGCATTAGTGAGCATTTTGCGGCATCGGCGTCAAAAACACCAAAATGTTACAGCCTTGGAATGCGCTGTCCATGGGTTTTACTTTCAGCTCACTAACGCCGACGCCCTCTACAGCTCAAAAATGTCGGCGTTTTTATGGGGCCATTGACTAACATGGAGAACTGCAAAAAACGCCAAAAAGCATGGCGTCAAAAAACATCCATGTGTATGAGGCCTAAAACTAAAACGCCATTTTAGTCCTAAGACTAAAACTAAATCGAAATTTGCTGCCAAAATTAACACTGGTTTAAAGCCCAGTTCTAGGTTAGTTTAAAGTGATTGTAAAGGTTTTGTTGGTTTGTTTTTTTAAATAACAAACATGTCATACTTACCTGCTCTGTGTAAGGGTCTTTGCACAGAGCAGCCCCAATCCTCCTCTTCATCGGGTGCCCCCATGTAGAGCTGCTTTCCCTGGGGGCACCCGCGTGAGCACGCTCACGAGTCCCCGCTGCTGTGTCCATAGACAGCAGGACTCGGCTCCGCTCCCTGTGTTACTGGATTTGATTGAAAGCAGCGGGAGCCAATGGCTCCTGCTGCTATCATTCTATCCAATGAGGACCTGCTGGAGCCTCTGGCCTCGTGTGCGCTGAAATGATCGGGTTCAGGTAAGAAAAAAAAGGGGGGGGCTCCTAGGGCAGCTGCAGCACAGAAAGTTTATCACCTTAATGCATAGAATGCATTAAGATGAAAAAACATTTACATCCCCTTTAATATTTAAAGCATAACTAAAGGCAAAGCTTTTTGAATAGAGTGGAGAGCGATTAGCATGCTTGCAAGTTTTTAGTGCTGTCTGAACCCCCATTAGGGAGATTCACCCTCTCTATTTGTCTTTTTACCATTATCCTTGAAAGTGAAAGTAAAAAAGAAATCCCACATTTTGGGTTGTCCCCTGAAAAGTAATAGAGGGGAAATCTTCCACTGGGGGCACTAGTTCTGGTGACTGGGGGGTCCCCAAGAAATTCCCTTAAATGGCAGGGATTTCCTCTGACTTCCTGTTTGGCTATGGGACAGGAAGTGAAGGGAAATTTTCGTAATGGGACACAGATGGCAAAAAAAAAAAAATCTGACAGGGGTTAGAAGCATCCCTTGCTGTATCCAAAATGGAAACAAAAGTTTTGCCTAAAGTTCTACTTTAAGCTTCAGTGGCCCCCCCTGCACTTCAAGGGTTAAATGCTTATTTCATCTAGGGTTATAGGAATAAGGTAAAATACTTACCTTATTCCTGAGGGCTTCCTACTCTCCATGTGACTGGTCCCGCAAAGCCACTCTTTGCTGCTTCACCAATCGCAGCACTCCAGATTCATAATATACAATGCAGGACCAGGGTAGGCCTGGGGCCCATAATCCTGGGAGCACGGGAGAGTGGAGATGATCGCTGGCTGCCAGGGGAGTAATGATAAAGGTAAGAATTGTGCTCATTCCTATTCCCCTAGACCAGGGGTCTCCAAACTATGGCCCACCAGCTGTTCAGGAACTACAATTCCCATCATGCCTAGTCATGTCTGTGAATGTCAGAGTTTTACAATGACTCGTGGGAAGTGTAATTCTACAACAGCTGGAGGCCATAGTTTGGAGATCCCTGCCCTAGACCAAACATTCCTTGTAGTGCAAAGATGGGGGTGTAGGGCAATGCAAGGTTTAATATAACAATGTAATATTGACTCAGAGTCCAGCTTTAAACAGGTTTTGTCACTTTGACAACTTAGGTCGAAGTGACAGTGCCTCCTGATAGCACCTTACAACCCCCCCCCGCCCGCCCGCCCCCATCTACAAAAGAATATATTGATCCGAGCTCCTTTGCTACCTTCCCTGCTCCATTAGACCCCTTGCTCCATTTCTCTAATAGAGCTGTGTATCTATGTAAAGGGGTACATGTGACAATGCCTAGGCCTGATTAGCCAATTGCCACATCCAAACATTGTCATGTGGTGAGAAGGAGGGGGGGGGGCAATGACTTCATTGGCAAGTACTGTACCCTTAGGCCCCTTTCACACTTGTGTGACTTTGGACATCAGAGTCGCATGACAAGTCATACCCCATGATTGCCAATGACAACCATTCATATCTGTGCGATTTCAAAGTAGTCCCTGTACTACTTTGGTCCGACGTTGATACAAGTTGAGGTCCTTAGATCCTTAGACCTCAAGTTTACACAGGCATTCTCTGAAATCACGTCGAAATTGTGCCTGCAACACAGACTGGTCAGCATACCTTGGGGGCTTGGGGGGGTGCTCTATCAGGACAGTATCTCTTTAAAGGACATGTAATCTTTTCAGTGTTTTTAAGATATATATGTAAAAGGGATCAAGTTGATGTAAATTATCAAAGTGTGTTGTTTTAACCACTTCCCATCCCGCCTATTGACAAATGACGGCCGGGCGTGGGGTTTCTTTATCCTGACTGGGCGTCTATTGACGTCCTCAGGATAATCGCAGCGATCGGTGGTTCCGCGGATCAGTCTGACCCACCGTATTACCGACCGAGGTAAAAGGTTTCCATCGGAAGCCTTTTACCATATGATTAGCCGTGACCAATCACGGCTGATCACATTGTAAATAGGAAGAGCCGTTTATCGGCTTTTCCTCTGCTCAGGTCTGCTGACCTGAGCAGTGCAGAGCCGATCGGCTGCTCTCCTGATGGGGAAGGGGGGGCTGCGCTGAACGTTTATCAGTGCAGCCCCCTTCAGGACCCCCCCACTGGACCACCACGAAGCCGACCAGGACCACCAGGAAGCCCCCCCGGGACACCATAAGGAGGCCCCCCAGGACCACCAGCGAGAAGATCTGGAGGCCGCCCAGGGACCACCAGTGAGCCCCCACTAGACCACCAGGTAAGGGGCATACAGTGCACTGTAGGGATGGCACTGTGCCCATATGTGATGCCTGCCATCCCTAACAGTGCTATATGCACCAGTGCCCACCAGTGCCATGTACCAGTGCCCACCAGTGCCGCCTATCAGTGGCCACTTGTGCCACCCATCAGTGCCCACCTGTGCCACCTATCAGTGCCCACCATTGCCACCTATCAGTGCCCAGCAGTGCCACCTATCAGTGCCCAGTGCCACCTATCAGTGCCCCCTATGAGTGCCCTTGTTGCCACATATAATGTATATACAACAGCCATATTTGTTCATTCCATATACAAGTTCTGCTTCCTCTTTTACAGTGCTGTACAATGGTTGTACTCTACTATTTAACAATGCAAGCAATGAGTAAGCCGACTCATTGCAAACAATGCACTCCCTGTGTGGCTGATATCATATCTCAACAGACGGTCAGCAGAATTATTATAGTAGTTTATCTACCCTACGTCTAGAAGGTTATCTAGAAATCTCTACAAATACACAATAACATAAGAGAAAGCCACATCACAATTTAGATAAATAAATATACTATAAAATTATAATAACTATGAGCAATAATAGCTCATTTATACTTTCCTTATAAAGCTAAAGACCCAGGTAGACAAATGAATGTTTAATGAACATATCCTATACATAGACGGGTCATATATAAAATACTCTGTCAGTAAAAAGTAACAGTATCTTAATAGCCCACCCCCAACCAATTGCCTTTCTTGCATTCCCATTACACTTTTCCTCCAAGGGTCAATCTCTGTGTGCGATTCAAGTTTGATGAAGAGGCAGATTATGCAGAGTTGATGACATTGTCATCCTCCTCCTCCTGGCAATTGGTCGTTCAGGCCCATGCATTGCATCCTGGGAGGAAGTCACAAGCTTTCCCCTATCCAGAAATACCAGGTGTTTAACAAACCTCTGACAGTATAGCGGAGAGAGTGGGTGGGCAAGTAAAATGCTCTTTAACAGACTTCCTGGAAATAATTAGGAGTAACAGAGGTGCTAATAACATTCACTTTCCTAGAGAAAATACTCCTGGTTTCTTTAGTGCTGGTCCAATATCTGAACACCTAGGTACTCATGTCATCAATGTGTAGAGCAACCTTTCTCAACCTTTTCAACGCCAAGGAACCCTTGAAATAATTCTCAGATCTCGGGGAACCCCTGCTAAAAATTAAAAATCTACAACTCATGATACATTAGTGTGATGGTCAAAGGGATGGGAAGAATGCTCCTTACACTTGTGGTCATTGGAAAGAATTACCCCCTTACAGATAGCTAAAAAGATCAATGGTATCATTGGGAACTCATCTGAGAGGTAGAAATTGACCATTGCTCAAGGAACCCCTAGCAACCTCTGGAGGAACCCTGGTTGAGAAACCCAGGTGTTGAGGAAGATCAAAACTTGATTTATTAAAACTGAAGAACGCAAAATCTGGTGCAGCTGTACATGGTAGCCAATCAGCTTTTTCAAGTAACCTTTGACAAAAAAAAAAAATGGAGGCTGATTGGATTCTATGCAAAACTGCACCAGATTTTGCACTCCCCAGTTTAGTAAATCAAGCCCTATTTGACCAAATGCATTGGCCTTTGGACATGCAGGACCTATATGGAGAAGATAATTCCACAGAGAAGAAAGAATTGGCAACATACAGGATGCACTAGTAAAGTGAACCAAGTCATTACATCTCAGTCAAGTGGAAGCTCTCCTTTTGGAAGTTCCTGTGATAAAAAGTAAAATCAGCTTCACTTCTGGGCAAAGCCTGAAACATTCAAATTAACTTTCACAACTAAGATGGCAGGAAGTTCATTCTAGGTCCACTGAACACCCTGACACTCACCTAAAGTTCATCTGACTGTATGGCAGGCTGAAATAGCACCCAAAAGCAAGGCTGTACCAAATAGTGGCATGTTGACTTCACTATCCATCTCACCAGTATCCTGGCATCTCACATGGCCATTGGCCTAAATATGAGTAGGCTAAAGGCCTGAGGTGAAGGCCAATGCAGAAATATGTGAAAACCATAGGAGCCTTAAACAAAAAAACACCATAACAGATAAAATATGAATGAAAGCCAAAGACAATAATCCGAATTCAACAGAAAACAAAGACCAATTATACCTTCCAGGAATTAGTTTGGACTTGAACGCTTGGCAAGAGATAGAGAGATACAAGTAATCAAAACCTTTCAGACAATCTAATATACAAATGTTAATGGAATAAACAGCTTTCTGTTGAATGCACTATTCTATTAGACACGATTAAAATATATGCTATTGTATTACAAAGATTACTACCACTAAGCTACAGCAACCATATAAAATAATTCCTTGCCACTTAAACAACATATTAGTTTGAACCAGAGTAAGGTGTTGTTAAGCTTTGGCACTACCTGGAGGTGCTGAAGCTTTGGACAGAATGACCTGAGATTCACCCTAAAGTCGGCCATAGACGGTTAGAATCTCAGCCGGTTCAGAAGGAACCGCCCGAGATTCGAACCGTGTATGGGCAAGCTGAATGCACCTAGTTGATCAAACAACTTGGGTACAACCAGCCTGCCAAATTTTACTAGCTATTATCACTAACGGCTGATATAGCAGCTAACAATAATCACTGTCTTCTCCCGGTGGGGCGGCCTCCCCCTGCCCCTACCGGGAGAATATAATGTCTCATCAGGAGGGATCAGAATCATCCACACCATATATAAATGGAAGATAGTGAAGAGGCCACACGGGTTCTGGCAGCATATCATATTGCAGAAAGTAAAGAACACACAACAACATGTAACCAGACCAACATAGTACAAAAAAAATAAGCATAAAGACAAATGTACAATGGGCAGAAACCAAGGCCTGGGTCCAGTTACCGCTGAACGTATTACTTTTCTGCTTTTTTTACCGTCAGTATTTAATGCAATGATTTAATCAGTTTAAACTCTTCCAACCACTGCAGCTTTGGTTGGAGGTTTCTAAAGTTCAGTAATGAATTAGCAAGAATATAACAGTATAATGCATAAACTGGATACTGTAGTCTGCAACAAGCTCTATTTCAGGGCCTATTCACACATTTCATGCATATTGTACCATGTGTTAACATACATCATACATTATCATGCACGTTAACAAGCAGTTTAACACGTTTTGTCAACATGCACATTGTGGTGCATTGCCATTCGGTTTTAATACCCCCCCCCCCCCCCCAACGTCCCCATGAGCATGCATGGTAAAAGCAAAGCACCTTTGCATGTATTTAAAGTGGTTGTCAACTCATCATAACCACTTTAAAAACTACAGGAAAGCCTACAATAAGGCTTACCTGTAGGTCCCAGGAATAACTCCTAAACCTGTGCAGTCTAGGAGATATTTCCTGTATCTGCATGTGCCGACGTCATTGGCACATGCGCATTGAGGAATCGGCCCCCGGGGTAGCCCAGGGTTCCTCTGTTGACGTGCCGTAAATGACGGCTCCTGTGCGCATGTGTGGGAGTGACATCAGCACGGCTCCGCCAATCACAGCGCTGGAGCCCGCGCTGTGATTGGACGGAGCCGCGGACCCGGAAAGAGCATGTCGCCGGTCACAGCGGTGTACCATTACAACCTCTTCGTTCCAAGGTAAGTGTTTCATAATGAGCTAGTATTTTTTTTTTGGGGGGGGCCGACTTGACAACCACTTTTAGCCCAACTTCAACATGCATGGGCAGCCACACTCCCTCCCTTTCATTTTTTGACTTTGACTTTTAAAAGATCACGACGTACAGGGTCCTCTTCCTGTCCATTAGTCCAGTGGTCCTCAATGACGGGGATAGCGGCACTGGTGTAATGACTTCAGTACCATCCTCTGAAGCCTTGCACTGTGAGTGCAGGGCGCATTGATGATGCATCCCCAAGGGATGGACCAATAATGCTCTGGATTCACAGGAAGTGGACTGAATGCCTCTACGTTTTAGGCCTCATGCACACAGGGCATTCGAAAAAACGAGCTATAAAGCCACTACCAACGTCAGGAAAAAAGCAGCTGTAAAAATATGCTTTTAGTAGCTTTTTGCATTGGCATTAATGCGCGTTTAGCCACACTAGCTTTTAGCAGCATTTCTCTGCCTCTATTCAAAATCAATGGTTCCCTATGAAGGCCCATTGATTTGAACAAATGTCACATCCAGGTCGGAATCATGATGATCTGGCTTGTGGTGCGATCTTGAAGGGGAACCCCTCGCCATAATGAAAAAAAAAAAAGGCGTGGGGTCCCCCCCAGACCATACCAGGCCACAAGCCCTCAACATGGGGGGGGGTGGGTGCTTTGGGGCTTCTTCCCCACAACCCTGCCCGGTTTATCGGAATCTGGAAGCCCCCTTTAAAAAGGGGGCCCCCAAAATCCCAGCCCCCCCACCCTATGTGAATGAGTAAGGTACTCATTCACCCAAAAAGGTGTCAAAAATAAATAAAAACAGTACACAGGTTTTTGACATAGTCCTTTATTAAAGAAGCTCCAACGCGTCTTCTCCCTCCAGTCTTCTCCCCTCTCCGGAGATGTCCTCTCCCCTCTCCGGTTCTTCTCCCTCCTCCGTTGATGTCCTCTCCCCTCTCCGGTTCTTCTCCCTCCTCCACTGATATCTTCTCTCTGCACTGTCTTCTTCTGTTGTCTTCTTCCTCTGGTTCTTCTGCTGCCTCTGGTTCTTCTTCCTTTGATGTCTTCTTCCGACGCTACCTCCCGCTGTTGTTTAGGTCCAGTGTGTGCCATTACTTATATATCCATGGAGCGTAGCCATCCAGTGACGTCACCTGGAGACCCCGCCCCTTTGTGATGTCACCACCCAGGCATGAAGGGCTCAGTAGACACTCCAGCATCCACAAAGCATTGCACTGCATTTTGCTGCACGCTTTCTGCTGGGAGGTCAGGCAAAGGATGAAACGTTCTGCACCACTACAGTGGACACCGTGCTCATCCGGTTTCATGATTTTTCCCAATTTCCTTACAAAATATTGGATGGGTCATAGCTTTCAGCTTCCCAATACTTTTGTTACTATACAACCAAAAAGAAATAAAAGCATCCTTGCCATTCTTCTCTAAAATGTAAAGCTTTTAATGGAATTTATGAGTCGGCCCGCAATATGGAAAAATACAGGAAATACATTACAATGCTTCCTTTAAATCCATACTTTGATCACTGGTGTAAAATCCCAAGTATTAGAAAAGTCTTGCCAAACTAGATTGAACTATACGTTTTTGCAGACTTGCAGTCTGGAAAAAGAGGGCTGAATATAGATTAACTCTTGTGTTCCCACTTTCACAGTCTGGGGGATTTTCCTTGTAATGTTACCACTTTCTGATAAAAGCTAACACTTACTGCCCATTACAAAAGGACACTTGTACCTGATACCGGAACAGACCAGGCTGTGTTTCTGTGAAATCTAAGGGGTGGGGGTTTAATTATCTTTTTATCTGGGGGGACTTAGCTGAAATGAGACACTTCTGCCCCTGTTCCAGTGATCTGAATTGGAAATTTTCTCTCCCTCTATAGCTTGCCAGTTTCAGCTCCCAGAGTGATACAGCAGATGTCATCTAGTACAATAAATTCCTTTATTGGCCATAAATTTGAGACGGCTTCTGGGATTTGAAGAGTTTGGTTTCATGCTGAAAAAATGTAATGGTATCTACAGATTGTCAACGTGCAACAAAAACAGAGAGACCGGGCAGCTTTGATCGAGGCCTGGAAAAAAACAAAAGGTCCACGTTATCTTCTAGACATGGTATTTTACAAGAAGGCCTTGGAATCCCAGTTTAAAATGTAGGCATGCATTTCTTCCAGTCCTACCTCATCACATACAAAATCTCAGGAAGATACAAATGGTACTATAAATTCCACGAGAAGCAAAAACTCCACACAATGTATAACACTTTATAAAAAAAAGGATAATTTTTAAAGAGAATTGTAAAAGGGGAAATAAAATATTTGATTGCTCGGGGTTTTGCACTGCTGTCTTGCAAAGCTAAAGCCGAAAATGGTATTATCAGATCCTCTATCCCAGGGGTGTAAACTTAATTTTATTGCAGGCCTTATCAGCAGTATGGTTGCCCTCAAAGGGCCAGTTGTATCTGGTGTGCACGATGTAAGGAGCGCAGGGTTCAAGAGTGCGTTACATACAGAGTCCAGGATTCAGGGCTGTGCTGTGTACAGAGTGCAGGATTCAGGGGTGCGCTGTGTACAGTGGAACCTTGGATTACGAGCATAATCCATTCCAGGAGAATGCTTGTAATCCAAATCACTTGTATATCAAAGCATATTTCCCCATAGGAAACAATGGAAACGCAGATAATTCCTTCCACAGTGACTGCTTGTCAATGCAGTACTGTATGTGGCCAGAGGTCCAGGGGTGCTGGTGTATGCAATCCCGTATGTGGCCAGAGGTGTGGTGGCACTGGTGAGGCTTGGAGACTCTCGGAAACATTTGGAAATGCTCAGGAACTGTTTACACTTTCAGTATTTTTGAGTACTTCCGAATGCTCCTGAGCGTCTCTGAGGCTCACTGCGGCCCCGCACCGCTGTCCACATGCTGTATTGCATGCACAGAGGCTTAATCCTGGTTGTTTTGCGAGACAGCGCTCGCAAACCGAGTCAGGATTTAAAAAAAAAAATGCTTGTCTTTCAAAATGCTTGTTAACCATGTTACTCGTAAACCAAGGTTTCACTGTACAGGGTTCAGTGGGGGGGGGGCAGAGTGCAAGGTTTAGGGGTGCGCTGTGTACAGAGTGCAGGGTTCAGGGGTACAGAGTGCAGGGTTCAGGGGTGCGCTAGACACAGAGTGCAGGGTTCAGAGGTGCACTAGGTACAGAGTGCAGGGTTCAGGGTTGCCTAAGGTACAGAGTGCAGATTTCAGGGGTACGCTGGGTACAGAGTGTTCAGGGGTGTGCTAGGTACAGAGTGCAGGATTCAGGGGTGTGCTATGTACAGAGTGCAGGGTTCAGGGGTGCGCTAGGTACAGAGTGCAGATTTCAGGGGTGCGCTAGGTACAGAGTGCGGGGTTCAGGGGTGCGCTAGGTACAGAGTGCAGATTTCAGGGGTGCGCTAAGTACAGAGTCCAGGGGTGCGCTAGGTACAGAGTGCAGGGTTCAGGGGTGCGCTAGGTACAGAGTGTGGGGTTCAGGGGTGTGCTAGGTACAGAGTGCGGGGTTCAGGGGTGCACTAGGTACAGAGTGTGGGGTTCAGGGGTGCGCTGGGTACAGAGTGCAGGATTCATGGGTATGCTAGGTACAGAGTGCAGGATGTGCTCTGTTTTTATAAATGCCAGGGGCTAACCTATCACTTTCAGTACCTCGATAAATAACCTAATCACTCATTTCTACTGCGCTGCATCCAAGTCGACAGAACCGCTGTACAATCATGCTCGCAACTCAGAACCAATAAAAGGACACCACCCTATTGGTTCAGCCTATCATGGAGCAACACTATAGGAATAGATGTGTGCTCTCTGAGCAATCCATTCGCTGGCAAACTGCTGGCAGCGACAGGGCCTAAGGCTTAAAGTAGAACATTAGGCAAAACTTTTTTTTTTTCATTTTTGATAGAGCAAAGGAGGGTTATAACCTCTGTCAATTTTTTTTTCACTATCTGTATCCCATTGGGGAGATTTCCCTTCACTCCCTGTCCCATAGCCAAACAGAGAGGAAATCCCTGAAAATTAAGGGAATTCCTTGGAGACCCTAAGGTCACCAGAACTAGTGTCCCCATTGGAAGATGTCCCCTCTATTACTTTTCTGGGGACAACCCAACATTTCGGATTTTCTTTTACTTAGCCTCACCAGTGCTGGATCATACAGAGCCGGGATCTCCTGTGTACTCTGCGCTTGCTGCCTCCTGGCCCGGCTCCTATGATAGACAGAACACCGGTCTAATGCCGGGACATGTGACGTCTATGCTAGGAGCCAGGCCAGGAGGTGGGACTGTGTGTGACTGCGAGCGCCGAGTACACAGGAGATCTCGGCTCTGTGTAATCCGGCGTCGCTCGCCCCCTCCGAGGCAGCCAGGTATTGGCACATAACACGCACACATGATTTGCCCCAAAAGTGCATGTTATACGCCGATTAATACGGGTCATTTACTAAATACCTTTTCTCATCAGCAGTATATAGCAGTCTTGTGATTTCTAGCAGTGTCCAGTTAAAGCTTGTAGAAGGAGTTTTCATATTCCTCTGTCTCTGGACAGTGCTGATTGGTCCTGTGCTGAACACATTCACCCTCCCAAGAAAAAAAAAACTCTCTAGCAATACACACCAAACTGAGCATGTGCAGAGTGACTCCAAAGGCTCTGTCTTATCAGGAGACTGGGGACAGTGGAAGAAGGGGAGGATAAGCGAAGACGGGATCAAACAGCCTTACACAATGTGCAGGATTAACCCCTCAGGTTGCACAGTGAGTATAACAAGCATGCTTTACTACATATACAGACTGATTTTACTGTTGTGGGTTTAGTTTCACTTTACAAAAAAAACCTGGAAGCTGATTGGTTTCTATGCAGAACTGCACCAAATTGTGCACTCTCCAGTTTTAGTAAATCAACCGCAAAGCCTCCATGACCCAATCACCTATACATAACCACACACAAACTACTCTGATCAACCTGTACCTGTAATACAGTGACAGAGTTCCCAAGGAATTCTAAGAATTCCCTATCGTGTAGCCTTTCGGAAGAACTTATTATACGGTATAGAATAACAGTACATTCTATCACAATGATTCATACAGCTTAGATGATAAGCTTTATTATGTGTTTTACAATAGGAGAGGATTTCACGATAAGAGGGGAGAGGACGTACGCGGTGAGATTAGGAAGAACCTCAATGAACGATGTGCAGAGATTTTGGAGACCAGCGGAGCCCTGTGCCCATGAGATCTGGTGAGGTTCAGAATTTCTCCGCTTGGCTGAACGCAGCAGCAACTCGGCATGACTCTTCACGCTTTAGAGTTTTAACTTAAAGAGAAACCAAAGAGGGGGGGTGACGTGAATACAGTGATTACGGTATTACCCTCCCCAAATGAGGCTATTTTCTGAAATGTAAGCTCCAACGATTTCCTATTGTTCCTAGCTGATGAATAAAAGATGGGTCCTTTGTGAGAATCTCCATTTTGGTTTGCCAGGGAACAACTTTTCACCTGTTAAGTTGGATGGGTTGACTTGATGTTTCACGCTGACCTTTTCTTAAGATCAAAATGAGGATGGGTGGGGGGGCATTAAAATGAGTGGGAACAAGGTACCCATTTACTAACAAATGTCTAGTAAATGAATAGAAACTGTTACTTTTTTTCTGAACCAAAAATACTGTTTCCCTTGATTTCAAAGCAACTGCCAAACTAGGCCAATTTAATGGAAAAGTACAAAGTGCAAAAACTAGTTCAAACTAGTTCAGACGTTGGTAGATATTGATTATTGATTTTTTCTTTTTTATTTACTGGATAATTAGGGCCCATTTACACAGGGGCGACTTTGCTCTCCGACTTCAGTCGCTTCAAGTCGCCCCAAGTCGCTTGACATGTCAAATCCCATTCAAATGAATGGGAGCCGTCTTAATGCACGCTACTGAGTCGCTCCGACTTCAAAAAAAGGTTCCTGCGCCATTCCAAGGTGACTTCTATCCGACTTGTGCCCATAGAAATCAATGGAAGGCGCCTCCAAGTCGGATCCCCATCTTAATGCAAGCGACTTTACAGTGAAAATAGAATTTTATTTGGGGCAAGCCCCTCCCTCCCTTCTCTGATTGGCCACAGGCAAAGTTGCCTGGCATAAGTTGTGTTGTAAGTCGCGCTGCAAATGCCAAACAAAGTCGCGGCGAAGTTGGATCGCCCCTACGTGAATGGGCCCTTAGTAGGAAGGTATGTGTTTTATTTCCACCTTCAGCAGACATCACAAAGGTGTCTCATTTGGATCCTTCATATTTAACATTATATAGACTTCTATAAAAGAATTAAATCTGCAATAGCAGGACTGGGACTACAAGGGGAAGATCAGCACAATGGCGTACAATGACGGGAGATCTTGGGGAGTACCCAAGAAATAAAAGATTACCATAGCTGTCCTATTGTATTTAAAACTTCAATATTAGTGTTCGGTTGAATTAATGTTAACATGTGCTCACCCCAGGGTCTTTCTAATATTTGTAAAAGAATATAAAGAGGGCGCACCAGCCTTGCGCATTAACCAAGTAAATTTATGAAAATCCAAAGGAAAAAATAGTACTTACAAACAAAATAGAAATGAAGGAGTATCAAACATTGACGCATTTCGAGGGGCTCTGAGGAAGAAGGGATCGCCCCTCAAAATGCATCAGCCTTCCATAGGGTCCTCCGGCGTGCTGGACATAGCCCTTTGTGGACTTTGATAGGCCTTCATTTCTATTTTGTGTGTGAGTACTATTTTTTCCTTTGGATTTAAATACATTTACTTGGGTAATGCGCAAGGCTGGTGCGCCCTCTTTTTATTCTTTTACAGTGTTTACTTTGGGTGTCCCCTGGCCCATGGAGGGCAGCAAGGCCTGTGCTTCTTTTGTGTACCATCAGAATTCCATGCCACTTTCATTGCCATCGCATCTTTCTATTTGTATCTTCGTAAAACGGAACAGGGGAAATACCGCTTGTTTGCATACCCCCTCCCCCCACTACCATATTTGATGATTTTTTTAGGGGGAGGGCAGCAGGTACCTGGTTTTAGCAAGTACCTACCCCCACTTCCTGTCTGATGTGCCACAGCGATCTGAGCTGGAAGTTTGGCCCCCCTCCTCCCCTTGCAGTCTGCTGGGACACATCACAGGTACCAGAAGACTACGGGGCCATTCACAAAGCACAGCGTGGCTAGCGCATGCGCAGTAGGAAACTGGCTGTGAAGCCAAAAAGGCTTCACTGCCAGCTTCTCTTACTTGAGATGCCGGCGTCTGCACCCGAAGCAGATTGAAGATTCAGCTCGACTGACGACATCGCTGGATCCATGGACAGGTAAGTGGCCTTATATCAACCTTCTTAGCGGTTATCCCGAGTGTGGCTCGGTGTGAGTTTTCATTACCAAAAGCAGTAACCCCGAGCCACACTCGCGATCGCATCGCAGGAACAGTGCAAAGTTACTTACTTTGTCCCCAGGATCCTACAATATCCCCCCATTGTGTCCTCCGGCAGACTCTTCGCCGATGCCTCTGGGTTCCGGGCTCCGTTCCCTGCGGGTGTCATGTCGCATGGGGGCGGAGCCCGGCTGCAAATTCAAAAAGTGAAAAACACATAACACATACAGTGCACTGTAATCTATAAGATTACATTACTGTGTCAAATCATTTCACATCCCTTTTGTCCTTAGTGGTTTGCCCAGTGCCCTGCATGCACTTTTATATTATATATGCCATTCTTTCTGTCTGGAAACTTGAGAATGTCCATGGCATCCAAAAAGCATCCCTCGACGTCAAAAGCAGTTTTTGACCAGCTAGAAAAACAGCGATAGTAAATAAGAATCATTTGCAGAATTGAGTGACACTGATTTGTGGGGAAATTTATCATCAGAAACTGAAAGTGACGACAGCGACAATTCTGCAACTGAGCAAATTTCAGTGTTTTGATTTGATTACATTATTGAATAAATATTATTATTTTTGATAATTATTTATAGTTATTTATATTATGATTTATGGTTTTGTTGTTTCAAACTTTATTCCTAAGAATTACAGGCCTAAAATTTAAAGCGCTTTTAAAATTAAAACCGGCTTTTAATTTTTTTTTGGGGGGGGGGAGCCTGGAGCTACTCTTTAACAAGAAGTAAAACAGATTTACAGGTAACTATACCTATATATATATATATATATACACACACACACACACACAGTAAAACCTTAGATTGAGAGTAACTTGGTTGATTGAGAGCGTTTTGCAAGACAAGCAAAATTTTTTTATAAATTTTGACTGGATATACAAGCGATGTCTTGATATACAAGTAGCGTCCACATAGACTGTCTTCCACATCGCCATCAACGTCATCCCTTCAACACTGTGCTCCACAAGCGCATCAAGCCTCGCTTTCAGATCTCTCTACTGCAGGGTAGTCTACCCAGTCACGATTGCAGACTGGCAGCGATGAGGGGCAGCAGTGCGGAGGTCGGTCTATGTGGACAGCTTTACCCCGAATGCCTGCATACTTAGATGTGCCTCTTTTAATCATCAACTATGTGAGTTGCTAAATGTTGTACCTTCATTAAATGTAACCATATTACTACACTTAGAGGGGCCTCTCTTCTCTTTTAGGCTCCTTTCACACGAGCGGACGGGCTCCGCTGCTCAGCTGGGATCCATCCGTTTATCCCCATTGAGCCGGTGGATGACAGGACAGTCTCTGCACTCCGTGACTGACCTGTCACAACTCCATTCTCCTCTATGGAGGATCGGATGAACACGGACCATCTGTCTGTGTTCATCCGATCTGATCCGCCAGGCGGATGGAAAATAGGGTTTCCCCTATTTTCCATCCATCTGTTTTTGGCGGATCGGAGTGGATTGGATGTCAGCGGACATGTACCGCTGACATCCGTCGCTCCATAGAGGACAATGGAGCGTCCGTTCGGGTCCGCCTGAAAAACTGACAGGCAGACCTGAACGATCCAATGGTGTGAAAGGAGCCTTATACTCTGTAGCTCCTGCTGGATTTTGCTTCTAATGCCCCTTGGGGAGACTGCCATTTGTGGATGGACGTTTTATGGTTACACAACCCATCACATTGTTATAATCTTTTTATATACTTACCTATCAGACCGATGCTGCATCTGTCCCCCACTGGCTCTAACTGGATCTAACACTGCCGATCGCTTGGTTCTCAGGGCTCCCTGAGCAGAGAGCTGGTGACCGTCAGTTAGCAGCTCTCTGCTCTGCCCCCCCCCCCCCACTAACTGGAGCGCTGGGCTATGGAGGGGGCAGGAGCGGCCGGCTCAGGCTCTCAGTGGCTCGCTGAGAGGCTGAGGCGGGTAACGGTCAAGGCATGTGGATGGATCCCGACTCCATTGTGGCGAACTTGCCTGAGTCTGGACCAGCTTTGTGACGTCAGCCAACAGCAGGCTTCAGCCAGCTCTCTGCTGAAAACGGGTCACAGGAGTGCAGAGCAAACTGCACTCCTGTGATCCACAGGAGAAGTACAGCCAAACAAGCTATGGCTGAACTTCTCCTTTAAGGGAAGCCACCCCAATGGAATACTTTTAAAAATGACCTGCCTGGAGTTTAGCTTTATGTTTTTTTGTGAAGACATTGGCAACCCAATTTCTGAGATATACCCCACCTTGACCATTTCTACCATTCATTCAACCATTGTCTCTTTAAATTCTTATCAATAACATGGCCATATCAACCCCAAATGACCATTTTCATCTCATGTATAACATATAAGTCTAATAATTTATACTGCACTGCACCAAAACAACTCTTCACTCCGTCTCTCTTTTTGAACTCTGTGCCACATTTGAAAATGTAAATGTCTGTGTTTTTGTTTCTTCCAGCCAGATGTGACCACTGCGCAATTTTCATTTAATACAAAACATATTTGGGATCGCATGCCCAGTGCCTTACTTGAAATCGTTTTATCTCCAGAATAAAAAGATTTTCATTTTATTTTCTGCGTTGTAATAATTTCAAGTAAAGACATAAAATCATGGTTTTGAATTATCGGCTTATCCAGCAGGTTGCAGCGGTTATACATTAAACAAATCCCCACTAATAAAGTACCAGAAAGACAAGCTGAAGTCTTTATAGAGCATTGGCATTTAGGCTTCAGAAATCTCAGAAAGCAGGTAGCCAATGACCGCACCAAAATGCAGCTGGCTTATCCATCTAAACCTTTATTACTGATGACAAATGAACACCTTGTCTCCTTCAAGGAACAATTGAATTGCTAAAGCTGCCCAGCAAACACTGCAGCTGTGTTAAAATAAGAAAGCTTCTGTTTACTTTAGAAAATAACCCACTGCAGATAGAATCCAGAGAGCACCCCACATGGACACTTGCAATGTTAACCCTGAACCCTGTGTTATTTACCTCTCTGTCTGATAAATTATCAATTACATTGATCTGAAGCAGATCTAAATGAAATAGGTTGCTGTGAAATACAACTCAGTACCTGCACTACAATGCACCTGACTTTCTGTATGTAAGAAATAACAGGAGGACACATTCGATGTGTTTGGGAATAGCTCTCCTGCATCATATATACTGGTCCTAAGGTAATAGCGATGCCTAAATGGTAAAACTGAAACACTAAATAGGTAACTCTCCAAACACCATGTTACTGATGATGCCACATATAGTAGCGTTTATTCAGCAAGTACAAACATACAGAGTGCTACCACTTACAGACCACCAATCCGACGCGTTTCGCCCTTACAGGCTTAATCATAGGTAGGATGCAACCCATGGCTTCCCTCCAAGCTTCACTGGAGTTTCCCTGTCACCTATTTTAAAAATTGCAGGTAAAAGCACACAAAAATGACATATTTATGCTTACTTGCAGTGATTTCCTTTTTATACATGACTTTTTTTCATCTGTGTCAATGTATCTTTGAACTTGCTAGAAAATTTAAAACGAAGCTCCACCCACTTGTCTGCCCCCCCTCCGCTGCCACATTTGGCACCTTTAGGGGGAGGCACAGAGCACAACGTAATTTGTGCATATGAAAACCAGCTGTGAAGACGCAAGGCTTCACTGTTGGTTTCCTTTAGCTGAGATGGCGGTGCCAACACCCAAGAGCAGATTCAAGAATTGGGACACTACTGGATGCCTGGACAGGTAAGTACCCTAACTATATAAAAGTCAGCAGCTTGTAACTGCTGACTTTTCATTTTTGGAGGGGGGTAGAACTCCGCTTTAACTATCCTAGGAAAAGTAAATTCAATAGCACAGCCCCCTCCCTCCTTGCATGTCATAGCCCTCTCCTGTTCTGGGTGTGTTTAACCGGTCACTGTGCTGGCCCAGCTCCTCTGCCCCTCCCCTCACCTCTCGACAGAACATTTTATGCACTGGCCAGTGAAGGGGATTAATATACAGAAGCCTTTCCCATCCTTAATAACACAGAGGAACCCTTGAAACAACTTTCAGGTCTTAGGGAAGACATGCCAATAATTACTATAGCCACAGCTCACAGTACATTGTGGCGGTCAGTGGGAAGAATAGACAGCTAAAAAGATCATTGGTGCCAATGGTCAGGCAGGAATTGCTGGAAACTTACAAAAACTCTGGAGGAACCCCGATTGGGAAAAGTTGCTATAGAGCAGGGGTGTCAAACTCAATTTCATTGTGGGCTGCATCAGTATTATGGTTGCTCTCTAAGGGCCAGTTGTATCTACAAGACTAGATGTCCATCAGACTCCCCTCTTACATCAGATGTCAAGAGCCCCCCCCCCCACCATCAGAAGTCAAGAGCCCCCCACCATCCCTTACATCACAGTGCCCCGTACAGTGCCTCTTGTGCTGCTGCGGAGAAGAGCTGGGTAGCAGAAAGTGCAGGGTCTGGAAGAGGAGGAGGGTTGGAGTCAGAGGAGGGCTGGGCCGGGGGGCAGGGTGGCAATTGCCCCCCAGGCCACCCTAACTTACATTCAAAATGGCTGACGGCCGCTGCCACTCAGACTTTTTTCTTCTTGTGGAGGAAGGAAGTAGGGGCCAGGCAAAGGGGGGTCACTGGTGAGGCTGCATTGGTGGGCACTGGTGAGGCTGCATTGGTGGGTGGTGAGCCTGCATTGATGGGCAATGGTGAGGCTGCATTGGTGCATTATTTTTGTTAAAGCTCCTTTGTTGCTATTAACATAAAATTATGTTACCACATTGTATCATATTTGTCTTGCTTCATAACCTCAATATCCATTATAAAACCAGGTGGGCATGGATGGTGAGCTGATTCAGTGGTTCAATGGGCCACTTGACTGGACTTGCCCCCCCAGGCTTAAGGATGCCAGCCCTCCCCTGGTTGGAGTCAGCTGCTAAATGCTGAAACTAGGGGAGGCAGAGACGAGGGGGTGCTGTGGCTGCATGTAAAAGTGCAGGATCTGGTGGAGGAATTCTGTCCTCCTCTCTGCTGCTGACTTCTGAGGCATGGCGGGGATGCAGACGAGGGGGTGCTGTGGCTGCATGTAAAAGTTCAGGATCTAGTGGAGGAATTCTGTCCTCCTCTCTATTGCTGACTGCTGAGACATGACGGGGCAAAAGCAAGGAGGGTGCTGCAGCTGCAGGAAAGGTGCGAGGGACGTATGAAATGGCCTGGTGGGCCGAATTCGGCCCACGGGCATTGTGTTTAACACATGTGAGTGTCCCTTGAATGACAGCTGTGAGTTTGCTGGGGCTGCTGACATCACATCCAACATGGCAGCGCCCAGCAGCAGTCTCAAGGCTTTATGATATCCACACAAGGGAGGCTCCTGCAGGTAAATAACTGCCACAAAATAAGTTAAATGCACATAAAATCTTTTGGGGAGGCTTTTATCGTAATGAAAGCTCAGGCAAAAGGGTTATATTAAAATAATGTGATTTGGTAATGCCGACATGTTCCCTACTGATGCATGAGAAGTACTTTGACCACGTTGTACCTTCTACAGTAGCAGCCTGAACAGGGAGATCCATTTATTACAGCCTACCAGCTGAGGCTAACAGAACATTTTTTATGCCCAATAAAACTCTCATCAGCCAGAGTGTATAGATGAAGTGGATAAAATAGCAGGGGGCCGTAGAACAGTCAGTGACGTCAATCACTTTACTCCAGGGGGGAGATTGTTCCTTTAAGCCCTACAATCATCCCTAGAGCAGGAGAGCGGGAGGGGCGGCTGTGGAATGACAAGCGTTGGCCAGGTCTCTGTGTGACGCCATTGTCCAGATCCAGGTACAGATAATTGCTGGTTCCAATTCTCATAGAACCCGACAAGTTAGTATTGAGAAAGGCAGAGAACGGCTAGGCCGGGGGTGACAGTAATTACTTCACGCAGGGTCACCTCGGAAACCTCTCATGCAAGAAATGTGGAGGCATTCTCATAGGGCCCAGAACATTGGTTGAAGATGTAGAAATCTCCCAAAGTGGCACAGCTACATCAACTTATACTACAGAATCGCTTCTTTCTAAGCCACGGGAGCCAAAGCTGGAAATTTACTTCAATTCATAGCGAGCCAACCAGGGATTTTCTTTCACAGCACGGCAGATTGATGAATCCGTAACTAAGACAGCATTTCAGCTTGAACACAAAGACTGCATACCAGCAAGCTTAGTGACACCTAGTCCGCTGCTTAGTGGAGGGGTGGATGAAAGGGGCAGCCGGGGGCAAATTTTTTGTAATTTAGTCATTTTTTGATACAGTAATACATTTCTAAATAAAAAAATTTAGTCATTTATTTTTCTTTTTACCTTTGTGTTAATATCGTGTGACATAAAAAATTGGAAATACCAGTATTTTATTCTCTAGGGCAGCTTTTCTCAAGCTTTTCAACTCCGAGGAACCCTTGAAATAGTTCTCCGGTCTCGGGGAACCCCTGCTAAAAATTAAAAATCTACAACTCATGATAAATTAGGTGTGATTGTCGGTGGGAAGAATGCTCCTTACACTTGTGGTCATTGGGAAGAATTACCCCCTTACAGATAGCTAAAAAGATCAATGGTATCATTGGGAATTTATCTGAGAGGTAGAAATTGACCATTGCTCAAGGAACCCCTAGCAACCTCTGGTGGAACCCTGGTTGAGAAACCCTGCTCTATGGTGTCTGCTTTCAGAAAATATATAATGTTTGGGGGTTTTATGTAATCTTCAGGCCCAAAATTATCTTATAAACGTGTGCAAAAAATGTAAAAACGGCCCTGGCCATAAAAGGGTTAAAGCAGGGGTCCCCAACCCCCGGGCCGCTGCCAGACGGAGGTTGGCGGGTGGCCAAAGCAAGCTGGCTCAACCTGCACTGCCAAGCTCTGAGCACCAGGGGGCACTTGCTCCCCTTCTCCCACCACCACTACTCACTTCCCTCTGCGGTCACAAATAAGGAGAAGGGGAGGGAGGAGATCTAGGCCGGTGACAGGATCTCATAACACTGGGAAGACCCAGGCTGCACCGCCACACACCCCAAGCCGAAGTGACAGGCTGCAACCGGGGGGGGGGGGGGGGGGGGGGGGGGGGGGGGGGGGGGGGGGGGGGGGGGGGGGGGGGGGGGGGGGGGGG
>BLSH010139134.1:3603040-3617146 GCA_018402905.1 Glandirana rugosa
TTGGGTAGATACCGACAAGGGTGAGGTGTCTTCCACTAGATTGGGTCCCGAACTGTTTAAACGAAACGTTGATCCTCGGTCGATTTTCTCAATCCTCGGTAAAAAAAAAATGATTGTTTCGAATGACCACCTTGTTACATTGTACAAGGGCTTTTAATCACCAGTCCATGCAATCACCACACAAATAACCAAATAACCACCAAGCCGACCCACCCCTCCGCACCTGGTCCGTGGAGGGGTTGACTTCCGGGCTGCCGGTCCTTGCTGCCGGGGAGGTTGGGGACCGCTGGGTTAAAGGATAAGTTAATTTTCGGGAACATGTTACATTGTTCCACCAGTAAGCTTTGTTAGTAAAAAAAAAATGGCTCCTAACTCTTTTAGCTGGCTCCTAGTTGCAAAGCAAATTTGTCAAGCCCTGGGTTAGATCACCTTCTGTGGAGTGGGAACAGCCATAGATGGGTTGAAATCTGGTCAATCCCTGCTGAACCGGATGATTTTCGATCCATCTATGGCCGGCTTAAATCTGTGCGTGTTTCTTCTGCCAGTAACTGCAAATGAGAGAACATTGAAGACATCACTATTTCCTTCAAGAAGTTGAACCTTTCCATTTTACAATATGAAGGTCCTAAAAGAATTGCCTGTTATGTATCTCAAAAATCCTTTGAAGAAGAAATCTTCTAAGTCCCAGGAAGAGTGCATAAGAGGAGTTCCTGGAACTGATGTCGGCGATGTGAGTGTGTGTGTATTCTAGGTAGGACCTAGGCTAGCTCTAGCAGCCAGAAGAATGGAGCCCCAGGGTGTATTCATATTTCATAAACAGCTTGCTACAGCTGTGCAGCTGACATCTAAATGGTCTGGAGGACTGCAGACACAAAGAGCTCCAGAGAAAGATGACGACATTTCCATACAGTTATGTCAGCCGTGTTACTATTCTAACTTTAAAGAGGAAGTAAATGCAGATGGGGTTTACTTCCTCTGTATTCCCCTGTAAAGTAGATGCATCGCATAGTAGCCCATTTTGTGTCACTTACCTGGAAACTAAGCCTGCAACGTCCAGCGATGTCCCTTGTGCTGGCATAGTTCATCTTTAGCCCCTCTTCCTTCCAGGGCCGCGACTCCGGCTCTGTGACTGGCCGGAGTCGCGTGACGTTAGTCTCACGCATGCGCGCCGGAGCCGCCAGTCATGGCACGATCACAGTGAAGAAACGGCACGGAGGCCATTTCTTCACTGTGCATGTGCCAAAATGACGTTGGCACATTTAGTACACTGCATATCTCCTGAACTGTGCAGGTTTAAGAGATACGCAGGGCACCTACAGGTAACCCTTATTGTAGGATAAAGTGGTTATCACGGGTTGACAACCACTTTAAGTATGGTGGAGAAAGATATCAATATAAAGCTAGCCATGCACAACTTGTGTTTCAGCAGATTCCTGCTGAATGGGCCAAAATTCGAGCCAAGGATGATCTTTTTGGCACCACCCAGCTCAACAAAATTTGATTAAAAAAATTGAAGAAGCTGGGTGGAAAATTGTTGGTCATGCTGTCAAACGCAGTCACTATTTAGGTTTTTAGACAGCTGTAAGTTACAGTGGCTGTCTTAATACAATAGCTAGCAGCGCGTTTTAAAATGGATGGAGGAATCTACTGATTTTCTCTTCTTCAGACTGCAGGCTGAACAAGAGAAATCTAAGTACTGTATGTATGGTGTATAGTAAGTTTACTCAAAACAGATCTACCACCAATCAGAACATTCCAGCGTAGTTTACGCTTACTGTCAGGGGGCACCAAAAATAGGCAGTACACAGTTTTATCACTCCCCACCCCTTAACCTCCCTGGCGGTATGATTATGTCGGATTTTTGGTGCTGAAAGCGGTACGATTATTTTACATGGAAATTTGGCGTTTTATATTGTAGGCCTGTAGTTCTTAGGAATAACTCACTTAAATCTGTCCAAACCAGAGTCTAGTAGACATCCCGGGTGTGATAAAGTTTGAAACATGAAATCATAAATTATAATATAATAATAAATAACTATAAATAATTATCAAAAATAATAACATAATAGTAATAAAATGTATTCAGTAATGTAATCAAATCAAAAACACAGGAATTTGCTCAGTTGCAGAATTGTCGCTGTCATCACTTTCAGTGTCTGATGATAAATTTCCCCAAAAATCAGTATCACTAAATTCTGCAAATGATTCTTATTTACTATTGCTGTTTTCTAGCTGCTCAAAAAACACTTTTGATGTAAAGGGACACTTTTTGGTTGCCATGGACATTCTCAAGTTTGCAGGCAGAAAGAATGACAAATATAATATAAAAGTGCATGCAGGGCACTGGGCAAACCACTAGGGACAAAGGGGATGTGAAATGATTTCATACAGTAATGTAATCTAACAGATTACAGTGTACTGTATGTGTGATGTGTGTTTCATTTTTTGAATTTGCCGCCGGGCTCCGCCCCCATGCCACGCGACGCTCGCAGGGAACGGAGCCCGGCACACAGAGGCATCAGGCGGAGGACAGACACGCTGACACTGCGGTAGGACATTGCTGGATCCAGGGGACAAGGTGAGTAATGCTGCCTGGATCCACTGATGCGATCCCAAGTGCGGCTCGGGGTTACCGCTAATGGTACTGAAATTCCACCCCGAGCCACACTCGGGAATACCACCAGGGAGGTTAAACTGCAAAGGTAACCAGATGGAGTTGTACACCTGTCATGGCTGCAATGCTTTTCTTGATATGGAAAAAGTTATACCTCCTGTCAGGAGGTATAACTTTTAATGATTAAAAAAATAAATACATTAGATTTTTTTTTTATTTAAATCAGATTTTTTTTTAATCCAATTTTTTTTTGATAAAATGCTTTCAGAGTAAAAATCTATGTTAAGAAGTAAGAGGGGCGAACATGGACGCGGCCTGCAGTGTGGACGGCGCGGGCTTCGTTTGCAGGTAAGTGTCACATAATGTGCTAGTATGCATACTAGCACATTAGGCTTTTACTTTGAAGGGGGAAAAAAAGGAAGAAAAACCCATCAGGGTTTACTCCCTCTTTAAGCTGCCTTACAAGGTAACTGCACTTTGAAACTTTTGTAAAGAAAAGGCTACATGTGTTTTCGAGGGGCCGCAGAACAGGAGC
The DNA here is from genome assembly GCA_018402905.1 of Glandirana rugosa. NCBI lineage: Eukaryota > Metazoa > Chordata > Amphibia > Anura > Ranidae > Glandirana > Glandirana rugosa. Next base: position 3,606,190 of record BLSH010139134.1, read on the forward strand.
CATCATTTACTAACGTTGCCTGTTGTTGTTGCGTGCAACAAATGTAACCAATTTCCATTCCCCCCACAGCCAATAATGTTTGCAGGATAAGGCTTTCATCCTAGTCAGCGGCTTCACCTATGCTGTAATCAGGGGCCATGCGTGCATTGTGCCACAGGCCTTGCTCGCTGGGGTGAAGAGGTTAATTGTAGCCTTGTAAATTACCAGCTTCGGCAGACAAACACATGCTTGAGCTGGGCTGAAATGAGCTTGTTCCTGGTGCAGATCTGCTTCCTGATTTTTCAACTGATGTGCTTCAAGGGGCAGCTGTTTCACATTATATGCCCCTTTAAATGCTGCAGGTATAATTACGCCGTGTCCGTATCACGCTAACATTAACAAACAAAAAAGAAAAACTTAAAGCAGTGGGATCCAAATGACGTTGTAAATGTAGGGAATAATGAGGGGGAACTCTTATTATACAAGGCATAAACCTGGGGCTACTTAATGGTGTGAGGTCAAAGGGCAGGTCGTATTGCCCTATATTATGGAAAAACTGCTAATTGTAATTTGTGCTTGAGGTCAACAGTTGAAGGCCCCAGACAAAGCAGAAATCAACCTTACAATAGGGGGCACTTGTACTGGTGCTAACAGGCAATAGAAATAGTTAGCAAAGAGGTAATGTGGGTGCCAAAAGAATCAGGCTACACACCTGAGATCAGATCTTTCATTGAGTATAATAGGCAAATACAGAACTGACTGTGTATAACAGGAGTCTACAGACTTTCTAAACAAAGGGCCAGTTTATGGCCATTGGGAGTAGAAAATGTCCCAATATCAGCGGGGAAAAAAATGTCATTGGGAGGAAATTGTGCCCCATCATTGGTGTCACTGGGAGGGATTGTGCCCCTTCACTCATGTCAGTGGGGGGGGGAATTATGCTCCATTGTTGGTATCAGTGGATGAAATAGTGCTCCAAGGGCTGGATAAATGCAAGGAAAGGGCCGCATCTGCCCATAGCTGGAGTTTGGAGGTCACTGGTATATGACTTCATCCAGGACTGATGGGACCTTCCGCACCACAAGAGCGACTCCTGTATCTGTTGCTGCACCAAATAGAGGGCACTTGATTCCCCTGCTGCACCACAGAGAGGGCACTTGATTCCCCTGCTGCACCACAGAGAGGGCACTTGATTCCCCTGCTGCACCACAGAGAGGGCACTTGATTGCCCTGCTGCACCACAGAGAGGGCACTTGATTGCCCTGCTGCACCACAGAGAGGACATTTGATTTCCCTGCTGCACCACAAAGAGGACATGTGATTCCCCTGCTGCACCACAGAGAGGGCACTTGATTTCCCTGCTGTACCACAAAGAGGACATGTGATTCCCCTGCTGCACCACAGAGAGTGCACTTGATTCCCCTGCTGCACCACCTGGAAGAGGCACTTGAATGCCCTGCTGCACCACAGAGAGGGCATTATAACCCCCTGCTGCACCACAGAAAGGGCACTAACAGCTTGTCTTGCATCACAGACAGAGCACTCACTTATCCTGCTGTACATCAGAGAGGGCATTTACATCTCCTGTTTGCATTATCTATTACACCAAGAAATGTCCCTTGCATATCCTGCTGCACTGCAGAGAGGGCACTATAATTTAACTGTACCACAGAGATTCCTCTTGCATCCCCTGCTGCACCACAGAGAGGGCATTAACAAATCTTGCTGAACCACAAATGGAGCACTGATATATCCTGCTATATGTCAGACAGGGTATGTGCATCCTCTGCTGCACCACAGAGAGGACACTAACAAATCCTGCTGAACCACAAATGGAGCACTGATATATCCTGCTATATGTCGGAGAGAGCGCTTGCATCTTAAGCTGCACTACAGATTAACAACTCTTCCTGTAACATTGATGGGGAGGATCTTATATATCTTGCTATACATTGGCAATGGTGCTTGTCTCTTCTGCTGCACCACAGAGAGGACTCCTCCATTGCAACACAGAGAGGGCACTGTCATCCCCTACTATGCCCTACAGATGGCTCTTGCAGCACCTTTTGCACCACAAAGAATCCACTCATTCCACTGTACCAAAAAGAGGGCACTTGCATTTCTTGTTGCACCACATAGAAACGCTCACATATTTTGCTCCACCCCAGAGACGACTTATTTCATCGCCTGCCACATTACACAGAGGATTTGTTCGGATCCAGAAAATTAGCATCACCTCCCCTACTGCACCGAACTACATGAACCTCATGTTCCACCAATTCTATCAATGCTAAAATACATTCACTTGCCACTCTTCCTGTTCAAGATGTCTTCAACCATCCTAAAATCAAGTACACTGTCCTCAGTGTCCTGGTATAATTGCTAATTTCTTCTATGGTAATCTACAGCTTTGGAACTAATAATGGTCATTCCAATCTCCTGTGAAGCTTTTATTGCTTTAGCAGTGAACACAAACAACCTTCTGTGGATACCGCATGGGCAAGTATAACTGCGAGGAGGGATCTGCAATTTATGACTTGGAAACGTGAAAACCCTGGAAACGTACAACATAAATTCTCATTTCTGCTAGCCAAGACAATGTGGAATAACAATTAAACACAACTAAGTGAAGTTACAGCTTTATCCAAGCACTTTGGATAATTTAAAATGTTAAAAATTCCATTGAGTCCTCTTCAGTGTGCATCAACATTGATGGGTGTGCATCAGTTTATGAGCATTCTACTATAGCTGGTCCAAACTGTCCAATGGTGGCAAAATATGGAGCAAACATTCACTGGTTTTCTAATAAAATCGAGGAAATTCAAGCCATTGGTGGCCCTACCAGCACCCTCCCACCCAACATCCTTCAGTCAATCAAAAGCTTGTCTATCAGATCATGTGTATGCTTTGACCGCCTTCTTTAAATGTACCTGCAGCTGAACAGTGATGGAATCCTATCATATGCAGCCACTGTTCTGGTCAGGGCCAGGACAAGGGGTAGGCAAGAGGGGTGGCTGCCCTGGGTGCAATGGTTTATTGCAGGGATGTGGGCGCCCTGACCCTAACGCTTAAGGAAGGTGGGGCACAGTTTGGCAACTTTGCCCTGGGCGCTGGATAGCCTTGTCCTGGCACAGGTTCTGATTATCTGACAGCAATGGGGCTGAAAAAGACAAATGTTATTATGATGTATGGCCAGCTTTAGATTACACCAGTCAAAAATAAAGAGGCGCAGTAAGCTCAGGTCCTCCAACATGACCTATTCCATGGCAACATATAATACCGCCCTTCCAGGCTTTTTTTTCCATCTGATTTAAATCTTTGCAGACTTTGCAAGAGAGAGGATAGATGAGCTGACAGTAAAGTATTTAGGAAGGTAGGTCATGTACACATGAGCTCCAGTATGTGAAACAACAGTATGTACAGCAAGCTACGAGCAGTTTTGTTGAATCCTTACTGAACTCTTTAGTTCCATATTGGAATGTGCAGTGGTGTGTGGACACTGCAAACAACCATACAGAATTATTTCTTTATTTTGTTTTTTATCTAAGCAACTGGTAGTCAAATTCTTCGTCATGTGCAAATTCTCACCCCATATTCTTCTTCATGTGCAAATTTTCACCCCATATTCTTCTTCATGTGCAAATTCTCACCCCATATTCTTCTTCATGTGCAAATTCTCACTATAAATCCTGTATAATAAACGCTGCTAAACGCTCATAAACGCCGGTAAACGGCCGTTTATCGGCGTCCGACGTTTTTTGTAGTCAATGGAAGTAATGAAGTAAAAAATAACGCTCAAAAACGCAGACGCCGATAAACGCCAAAAAATGCTGCTTACAAAACGCTGCAAAAGAACGTTTACTAAGCAGCGTCTCCAGTGTGCATGGAGCCTAAGGGTTCATGCATATGGCGATCTGTAAAATTTGGGTGCATTTCCCCACACAGAGGCCACAGGTGCTGCGTATAGCAATGGTAAACTCTAGTACTTGCATAAACAAATGAATGTGTTCGTATGTACAACTCTGGAGGAAGACTGTCTGGGTACAAGGTTGTATGTCCGTACACGTGCACATATTAAGGCAAGGACCAGCAGAAACGCAGGTTCAGTCATTGCTTTCTATGGGCAACGGTACACAGCACCTGTGGCTCGAGGGCAGCAAATACACAAAAATATTAAGGACTACGACCACAGGTGGCAATATGCATGATCCCTAAACAAGCCCTATCAGACTTCAGTGGGTTTTCACCGCGCTTCAAGTAGTCCTGCTGGCAGCTTTTTTAAAGTGGCTGTGTCTGTGGGTCTGTGTTAATGTGTATGTAAACTCCAACAATGAACTTCTTTTATTAGCCCCTTTAGGTCTGCTAAATATACCATTCACCCTTTTAGGTTATATTTGTTTAATAAGTACCAAAAAATAATTGTTGATTTTACCAGGAATCTGGTGAGCTTACACTTTCCTGGGCTCTCTACGTGTACACAAGGAGGGGCTAAAGGAGGACATAAGGAGGGACTATGGAGATAGGGAGGCTATAAGGAGGGGCTATGGAGATAGGGAGGCTATAAGGAGGGGCTACTGACATGAAGAGGAGATAAGGAAGGGCTATGGAGATGAAGAGGAGATAAGGAAGGGCTATGGAGATGAAGAGGAGATAAGGAAGGGCTATGGAGATGAAGAGGAGATAACGAGGGACTACGGAGAGGAAGAGGAGATAAGGAAGGGCTATGGAGATGAAGAGGAGATAAGGATGGACTACAGAGAGGAAGAGGAGATAAGGAAGGGCTATGGAGATGAAGAGGCGATAAGGAGGGACTACGGAGAGGAAGAGGAGATAATGCAAGGCTGTGGAGATGAGGAGGAGATAAGGAAGGGCTATGGAGATACGGAGGGGCTGTAGAGAAAAAAAGAGGAGATAAGCAGGGGCTATGGAAATGAGGAGGAGTGGAAGATGAGAGGTCTATGTTATTTGTAATCAATCAGAAATTAAGTAGGCAGGGCTGACACCATGTTTTGGACTTGACAGCCAAAATACACTGTGATGTCACGTTGAAGAGGAAGTTAGGAGGACATTATATTCCTGGCACATCAACAGTTATTTTTCTATGCTTGCAGCATGTTTATAGGTAACACATGGGGAATTGTGCATGTATTGCCCAGATGTACTAAATATTTTCTTTTATTATTTAGCTTTAATTATTTTCACTACCAAGATACGTCTGCTCAAAAAAAGGCAGAACAAATGTGAGCCCACAACATATGTGAGCATTCTGTGACACGCCAAGAGTTCTACAGAACAGCGCCCAGTTGTCGTGTTATCTTGGAAAACAAATGAATGAGTTCTTGGCAGAGCTGCAGCACAGTGGCCAGCTGAACAGTTGTCCTTGGTATAGTAGGAGCTTTGATCTTGTGCAAGGCTGATAAATGCCGGTTCTCAATGGTGCTGGTGTGCGGAGGATTCTTTACATTCGTCCTTCATATTATCTGCCGACCTCTTGTACAAGAAATACAAGTGCTTCTACTTGCATTGCTAATTACTTGCCATCAAACCATAGTCTTCAACTTGCTAAGTTGCTCTTGACACCAGCTTATGATGGCTTCAAACACTTGTATGGTCACACACTAAGTACTCTTAATAGCCATAAAAATAAGATATTTTATCAGTAATTAAGGTGTATGCAAACTCTAGCAATCTGCTTCTCTTATTTGCTCCCTTTTGGTTTGTTAAACACACCACTGGAAGCAATTTTTTACATCGGTTGGGAAGTACAAAAAAACACCTGTTGACCTCATCAAAAATTAAGAGTTGTTCTGTGTCCTCTGAACACTTTCTGTGTTGTCTCAAAAAGCCCACCTAATTCATAGGCGTTCCAGGTATGGTTTTTTTTTTTATAAGTTGCTATTTTTTACAGCCTGGACCAATGTACCTATGCATATACCTTACCTGGTATACCATACTAGAAGTTAAAAAATCCCTGTAGTGATACTCCAGTGTTCTCCACTAGTTTCAGGGTCCCGTGCCAAAGTGGTATTATGAATGCAGGAGGTTTGCCGCTTAGCGCAGACGTCAATTAAGAAAATGCTAAACATTTTCTCAATGAATGAAAATCATTCTCTGATTAGATGAGGTGGATGCTGTAGCATCACCTCCCCACCTCTTAGTCTTATGAAGTCAGAGAACGCTTTGAATTGATTGAGAAAATGCAAAGCATTTTCTGAATGATGCCCATGCCAAGCAGCCAACCTCCTGTGTTCATTATGCAGCAGGACAACCATTCGGCACAGGACCTGGAAGTTGGTGGAAATCCCTGGTGTGATTTCCAGCTTCTAGAGCAATCCCACAGGTATGGCATACACATTGTTCTACTATGTTCTTCTATGGTGACACCCGTGCAGGCTTGATCCTGAGCTGTGATGTGTGTGTGTCTATAGATGCTCACAGTGCTGCTTGGTCCCGCCACTTTGTCACTGAGTTTAATTTACAGCAGCAGGAACCAATGGTTCCTGCTGCTCTCAATGAGTCCTGTGAGGAGGGAGAGCAGCACTGGATCCAGATGCAATGGAAGTAAAATCTTTTTTTTTTTTTTTATTTGTACCTACAGGTAAACCTATAATAAGGCGTACCTGTAGGTACAGTGAATATCTATCTCCTAAACTTGCACTGATAATCACCGTTCCATGCGCTCTGAAGGGACAGCATACGCATGGCCATTGAGGAGGCTAGAGCATGTGAACCCGAAAGCAAGATTGGGTGAAGATGGAAGCCCTGACATCGGTGACAGCGCACTGCTGGAGGGTATCGTTATAAGGTGAGCATTTCATAATGTGCTAGTATGCAATGAAAAGCACATTATGCCATTGTCTTGCAGGTTTTTTTTTTAAAGGCTGCAGTTTACTTCCAATGTAATGCAGAGAATGCAAGTTCAGCCTTTCCCAATCGAAGTTCTACAGACTTGCACAAGCGTATTTGTTCTTCTGGGCATTTTGTGTATGAGGTCTTTTTATTGCTTGCTTCCAGCAAGCTTTTTTCTCTACGTTTTTTTTAAAGTGGAGTTCCACCCATTTAAAAGTCAGCAGCTACATAAAGTGTAGCTGCTGACTTTTAATAAACAGACACTTACCTGTCCCACGGTCCAGCGATGCGGCCGCCTGATGCCTCCCTCCTCTCCACGGTGCCGGAATTACAACTGTAGACGCCTGGCTGTGGCCCCACAGCCAGGCGCGCATTACGCATGCGCGAACCACGCCACACGTTCTGTATGGCCGGGCAATCTTCTGGGACCTGTGACATGTCCCAGAAGATTGCAGGGAGGGAGGGGGGAGAGGTGAACTTCCTTCCGGTGCCGCGGTGCCAGGGGCAGAAGTGGGAGCTGGGTACCTGTGAAAACTAGGTACCTACTCCCCCCCCCCCCCCAAAAAAAAATTACATGCCAATTGTGGCATGTCAGGGGGTCACCAGCACTTAAAGTGGAAGTTCCACTTTTGGGTGGAACTCTGCTTTAAAATGATGATAAATAAAGAATTTAAAAAAATAAATAAAAAATGAAGTTCACAAAAATAATGCAGCAGCTTTTTCTGAACTTGTAGGGTATTTAAAGGGATTAAACACAAGGGCTATGTGTATCTATCACAGAGATGTACTGCATGTTTGTTTTTTTAATTTGCCCTGACATACACTTTAATAATGGGGGTTTTATCTTTATTCCAGGCACTCTATAGAGCAGTGACCACACAGGAACAAAATTTAAAAATCTCCACACATACCTGGCAGTTAAATCCATTAGTACACTGTTAATTTTTTTTGTTCTGGGGTTATGCCAAGTGGTCACTTCAGATGCAAACAATGTGCATTTAAGTTCTTTAAACCAATACATTTGCGTGGAATAAACCTTAATTTCGCATCTGTTTACGCTATTTAAATATCCATCCTGGGGCCTTTTTTCCCTCATTTTTGCCTTATCTGCAAAATCCTACCCAGTAAGTCTCTTTCCAGATGTTTAAGTTCCCTACACAGTTTAAAGTTTAGAAGAAAAAAAAAAAAACGCTAGCAGCTTTCTCCACGCCATCAAAAAGCAGGCTCCGACTTAAGCGCAGGGTTTGATCAATCCTCATGCACGCAGCTGCCAGTAAGGGTAGGCGCTGGGCTTAATTCTGCGATATCCAGCGGTGCCCAGCTGATACACACACAGCACAAATGTAATTAGCCACACCAGGTCCTGGTTCCTATTCCTCTCTTTGATCAGGGCGATCGTTTTATTATTAAGGCAACGGAAAATACTCTTCTCTGGAAATACAATGCTTATGCTGACCTCAGATGCCTTTTGTCGAATCTGAATTTATTTTTTTTTCCATAAAGTAAATATCATGGAAATCAGCGTTCGGATCGACGCTCAGGAATTTGTCAATAATAATGAGTGCGCTGTTATGCGTCTGCTCGCCGTGTCGGGATGTGATGCATTTCAATCAAGCTGCGTCCCTGCAGTGTGCTGAATGACAGGGGGAAGTGGCCTGCGGTTTAAGGGGAGGAAATGAAAAGGAATTTTAATAGAACAAACAGTGGCTGCGCTTCCTATAGGCAAGACTTCAAAGGCGGCCCAACCCCAGAGCAAACAATATGTTACAGAGGCCATCAGTCATCTAATAGCATGGGAAACCTATTCAAAGTTTACACGCAGGGTTTGATAGAGCAAAGCTGGACAGTCAGCATGACAAAACAGGTCAAGCAAGTCTGTACGGAGAGAGCAGCCGAGATGCCGAGCTGATACACCGGTAGAGAGAGTGTTTTTGGAAATGAGATCTTTTTGTGCAGTGAAGGAGACCTGAAAAGGGCCTTATTATCGTGGTAATTAGAAAGACACACTTCAAAAGGCCCCAGACTCGCACAGATATCACACAAAAGAATTTAAAAGTGCGCCCTGGGTAGAGAAGGAACATAAGACGCATTATTAACTTCAAAGAACTTCTGGCATACTCCAGAAGCATGTCTGGACATGGCACAACTGTCATAATATGCCAAGCTCACCAGCTGCACGCCGCCCAGCTGTGGCATACTTGACAGTATGGCAAAATCTGCAGATCAAAGTGTCACCCAATTGCAGCAGGGATGTAATTTTAAAATAGCCACTATGTCATCGAAAAATAAAAACGCAATCGGTGACATCACTCCTGTATGCAATGCCATTACAGCAGAAAATTGGGTCTCATCTGGAATACCCCTGGGCTTTGCCTGGGTCTGATTTAGGAAAACTGAAATTTTAGCCAGTTGCAGCTGACAGCTTACCTTCCATAATGACCAGTTACTAAGGACAACAACTCAGCCTTTCCTCCAGTTTCCATAAATCAGACCTTGTGTAGTACAGTGAAATCAATACTTCTCTAATATCCAGGCTTCCATAAAATGCCTATGTTATAAATTAGGGGTGTCAAACTCCATTTCATTGCGGGACGCATGAGCAGTATGTTTGCGCCCAAGGGGCCGTTTGTATCTGGGGTGCGATACATAACAAGTTCTGGGTTCAAGAGTACGTTACAGAGTACAGAACTCAGGATTATATCATGTAAAGAGTGCAGAGCTCAGGATTATACCATGTACAGAGTGCATAGCTCAGGATTGCACTGTGTACCGAGTGCACGGACCAGGAGTGCGCTATGCATAGAGTGCAGGGTACAGGAGTGTGCTATGCATAGAGCGCAGGGTTCAGGAGTGCACTATGCATAGAGTGCAGGGTACAGGGGTGCACTATGCATAGAGTGCAGGGTTCAGGAGTGGGTTGTGCATAGAGTGCTGGGTACAGAGGTGCACTATGCATAGAGTGCAGGGTACAGGGGTGCACTATGCATAGAGTGCAGGAGGGTACAGGAGTGTGTTATGCATAGAGTGCACGGACCAGGAGTGCGCTATGCATAGAGTGCAGGGTACAGGAGTGTGCTATGCATAGAGTGCACAGTTCAGGAGTGCGCTATGCATAGAGTGCAGGGTTCAGGAGTGCACTTAGCAGAGAGTGCAGGGTTCAGGAGTGTGTTATGTACAGAGTTCAGGGGTGTGCTATGAACACAGTGCAGGGTTTTGGGTTGTGCTATGCACAGTGTGCAACCCCAACCCCCCTTCCTGAAGCTTCCTTGGATCTCTCCTACCTTGCTCTAGTACCTCTCTGTGTAGACAGCTGTGCCTCAGCTTGCAGGGAGTGGGAGTGGAGGGTGATATTTGTAGATGGCAGAATGGAGTTCTGCCACATTTCGCCTGCAAAACTGGGTGCAAGGGCCATATGACAAGACCTGGAGGGCCAGATTCGGCCCGTGGGCCTTGTGTTTGACATATGTGTTATAAATGATCTTGTGTGTCGAATCTGATGTTAAAAAAAAAAATAAGAAAGTTTAATTTTCACACCTTGGCACTCATCAAACTGGGTTTTCTAAGGCCAGTCATAATAGGAGCAATTTCCTTTCCTGTAACCCATGCAAATATCTCCATTCCCTCATCAACACAGTCAATGTTGATGAGGGAATCCCTCCTGCAGAGCCATTGTGGGGGTGGGGAAGCCATCCCTGCCTTGAGAATACAGGGATTATTGCTAGCAGCTATAACAGCTACTGGCAATAATCGTATATCAAATCAACAGGCTCGTTGTACCCAAGTTCATCAATCAAATAACTTGGGTACATTCAGGCTGCCCATACATGATCCGAATCTCAGCCGATTCCTGCTGAACTGGACGAGATTGAAACCACCTATGGCTGGCTCAAGGTCCCATGCACAATGAGTGTTCAACCATGCACCGGTGTTTAGGAACGGGAGTAATGCAGGCCATACACCGAGTATATTTATTTTCAGCAACTATGGGTTGAAAACCGTTGAATGATCAATCAACTTGGTACATTCAGCCTGCCCATACATGGTTTGAATCTCAGCCAATTCCTGCCTGAACCCCCTATGGCCGGCGTAATGCACAGGCACGCAAACCAGCCCTGCTGCTGGCAGCCTG
>BLSH010139134.1:3618168-3631614 GCA_018402905.1 Glandirana rugosa
TTACCGTGTAATCCTAATTACCGTAGGCGTACGTAGAGGACACGAAGTGATGACACATCCACCAACGCCGATACCTTTGCAACCTATGAAGAAATGCTTTTCAGAGAGCGGTACAGGAGCAGTTGACTTCCTCCTGAACGCCTGTTTTTATCTTGACAGCCAAAATGGGTTTTTGAATGGGATGAATGTCGGAACTACAACTAGCATTTGCAGCAAGTCCCCATTCAATTGATATTTTAGTTTTTGGTAAATGCTGAACTACCTGACTGAATCCCCTGACAGATTCCTATAGCACTCTCTCTGCGATATAGCCATTATGAAGAATTTGCACTCTCTTTAGGATTGTTTAATTTATTTTACACTATAGATTTTGCAGAAGCATAAGCAAGACTGGAAGGGGTCATGGTCATGGCAATAGTAAGGCTAGATTCACACTTGTGAGGGTGGTCCACACCTGTTTCCATAGCCGCAACCACCTACACAGTAGTGAAGCACAGGAGATGCATGCGGATGCCATTAATCCTAATGTGCCATTAGGATTGTGCTGCACTAAAAATCGCTTCCACATTGCACTTGCAGTTCCCGTGCGGGCTGCGATTTCTAAAATGCTGCAAGGACCTTTTCCCCGCGTTTCAGGAGGCACAGCAGCCCATTCAAATGAATATAGTGAACATAACAGGAGGAACACACAATGGTGGGTAAGAACATCCAAAACTCCCAGGTGGACAGAAACATAGTGAGGGATTACTACAATCAGATCTCATACTAGAGTAGATGTTTGGGTGGATTGACCCTTGAATATTGTGCCTTTTGATGCCCTTCACTCCTATCATTCTTCACAAATTAGTAAAAGGGCAGGCATGACACAGTGCGGGTCGCCTAGGAAGCATTCGATCTAATAGAACATGCAAGTGAGACAATCGACTTCTGCTTGTCCAATGCAGAATCCTCTACACACGAGTGATCTGCCCTCTCCATTCATCCCATGCACAATGAGGTGACCCTATTATTTCCCTGTCAGGAATCTACTAATAAAGCACTGGATGAGTGTGATGAAAAGGCTTTTTCAAATGACTTCTTCACACTCCTCGGCTACAAGATATGTGTCCCTCCTCCTCCTGACGCCCGGGGCACAATGAATGCATACAGGAAACATCCTGGGAAAGGGCCTTTTAAGACCCCCCTCCTCCCCAGGTGTAAGGTGAGGAGAGATGAATGGACACATCAACACTTTGCATCTCAGCCATATATACAGTGGAACTTCCTGCAACAACTATATGACACCGACACCCACATGGCTAGCAGGAGCTGGGGACGCCAGTGTTTGATCTTTCCAACAGCCCCATGGCAGCAACCACTAACACATTTTTCAAAACTGGAGTCCAAACATAAAATACATGTATGGGCCTAAATTATAGAAATCAGAGTAAATGAAACTAGAGTTGGCATGCCAAACAACGAGGCTTCACATCTAGGAAGGTTCTCATTCTCCAGGTCATGGTATATATCGGGAGAGATCAACCTTTTGATAAGCAAGGACAACTTAAGTGATTTGGTAACCGGTCGACTGCCACAATGAAATGAAATGGTTCAGAATTTTGGATTTTTTATTTTGAATAGCATAATGAACATTTTCCTCCTTCGGCCACTGAAAGCCAGCGGGAGGGAGAGAAGAACCCGGCTTTCAGCGGCTGCAGCAGGAAAATGGAGAGGGTCGGTTCCTGTAAATGCCATCCCTACGTCGCCTACTGTCCAAGTGTAAAACTAAAAAGTGACAGAGAGGCCGCACTGGCCCCCTGAAGCATAAGGTGGTGTCACCATTGTGACCCCTGATGCTACACCAGTGGTTGGGAGGGTGCTACACCAGTGATTGGGAGGGTGTGGTAAAAACACATCTCAACTAAGGGGTTTTACCACCCTCAAACTGCAAATGTAAACAAGCTCTTACTATCCTGAGCCCTTATAAGGCTGCTTTTACACTGATGTGCTGAGGTTTACCTGCCCCGTGGGTGCAGTGCACCTGCAGCTTTCCTGTTAGTTAGCTGCGCTCTGCCATAGACTTCTATTATATCTTATGGGTGTGGTGCACTTTCTGAAAGCGCACCAAACCAGCAGGATAAAATAGAATTGTGCTTCCCTGGTTTGAGGTCAAGGGCCACATCAAAGGTCTCTGAGGGCCACAGGCTGAGCACCCATTATATATAGTAGTAGTTAGTCACATTCAACTGGACTTGATCTGAAATGTTGAAGACGTTCCTCAATAAATCCAAACAGCTTCTTCAGCTCTGGAAAAGTGTGGTGGATAAGCTCCAAATATGTCTTCAACATTGCAAAACAAGTCCAGTTGAATGTTACTAACTACTACTAGGTAATCTATAGATAATCAGGCTTCACCTTTCAAGCAATAATAATAGGCAACAGTTCTTGGTAGCCCGTTTTGTTTTTAGACATGCATGGAGCCTCCTCGAGAGACTGGGGCACTTGGAGTAAGGGCAAGTTTACACCAAATGCAGTCCAGTGGGTTTTTTTCTGCTTCAAAAATGCATGGACAGTAGATTATATGGGTTCCAATGGCCTAGTTCACATCAGTGCATTAGAGTGCAGAAAAAAGTATTACTTTTTTTTGCAGCATTTTGCAGCAAAATGCATCAAAAACGCACTGGAATGCATCGCAGGAAAACTTGGGGGAAAAAATGCACTGGAACACACTGAAAACGCATCAAAAATGTGCATGCAGAAAATGCATCTGGAGTGAGTTTTTGTGATGTGGACTGTAAGCAAATACACATCCAGAATAAGTTTCTGTGGTGTGAATGGGCCCTAAAGCTGGCCACAGACAGAGCGATTTTTGAAAATTGATCCATTTCCCCAATCAACACACTCAGTGCTGATGGAGGAATCCCTCCCACAGAGCTATTGTGTTCTCCCACAGGGATTATTGCTAGCGGCTATACCAGCTGCTAGCAATAATCACATGTAAAATCTGAAAAGGCTGGTTGTACCCAAGTTGATTGATTGATCAACTTGGGTACATTTAGCCTGCCCATGCATGGTTCATATTTCAGCTGGTTCCTGCTGAACCAACTGAGATTTGAACAGTCTATGGCCGGCGTAAAGCTTCAATGGTCAAATCATTTGCAAAACTACTGCAGTCTGTGTTAGCCGTTGCAACCAGATTCTACATTTCATCCTAATTTACAATCCTGGAAAATCAAATGGCAGATTCTAACTAGATGCTACATTATAACACTTGCTTAAATAACAACTTTCATTCCCCATACCCAAATAATACATGCAGCTTGAAGGACATCTGTTTGTGAGAATAGACATTCATCAAAAAACAGATTTTATTCCAGATCACTTTGTCAGTGTGGTGCCTTTCGACCAATCATTGTTTCTGATTCTGATATCTACCAAAACAATGCAGTGTTCAACAAACTTAATAAGGAAATGAAGAAGAATTTATTATTGCTATTATACAGGATTTATATAGCGCCGACAGTTTGCGCAGCGCTTTACAACATTAGGGCAGACAGTACAACTACAATACAATTCAATTCAATATAGGAGGAATAAGAGGGCCCTGGTCATTAGAGCTTACAATCTAGGAGGAGAATTTGCACATGAAGAAGAATATGGAGTGAGAATTTGCACATGATGAAGAATATGGGGTGAGAATTTGCACATGATGAAGAATATGGGGTGAGAATTTGCACATGATGAAGAATATGGGGTGAGAATTTGCACATGAAGAAGAATATGGGGTGAGAATTTGCACATGAAGAAGAATATGGGGTGAGAATTTGCACATGAAGAAGAATATGGGGTGAGAATTTGCACATGACGAAGAATATGGGGTGAGAATTTGCACATGACGAAGAATTTGACTACCAGTTGCTTAGATATAGAAATAAAGAAATAATTCTGTATGGTTGCTTGCAGTGTCCACATATCACTGCACATTCCCAACCGACGGGTTGATTTAATAAAGGCAAATAGGCTGTGCACTTTGCAAAGTGTAGTTACCCTCAGAGAATGAAGAGCTTAGTAAATAAGGTAAGGCTTCACTTTGCAAAGATTACCCAATCACATGCAAGGAAAATAAAACAAATTTGCATTTTTGCTTGCACATGATTGGCTGATGGAAGTCAGCAGATTTTCTGCTCATTTACTAAGCTCTGGAGCAACTGCTCTAGCAGAGGGCACCGTCTATTTGCCTTTAGTAAATCAACCCCAAAATCTCTTAGGATGAGTTCACATGGGCGTTAAAACTAAAAGACCTCTAAAACATCCTTACTGTTAATTTGCGTTTTAGACGTGTTTAGGTGCATTTTTGTGTTGAAGCTCTCCAATCGCCTGTTTTTTATTTGCTGGGGGAACAAGGAAAAGAGCTTTGATAAAGCAAATGTGTCAAACACCTTAGGAGGAATGTTCAGAATGCATTTATAGAGAACTTCCATTTACTTTAATGGAGGTATTAGGCAAGTATTGCAAGTTGCAAGCCCTGGCGAAACGTAGGTAAGATCAAACCAGAGGCCCCCCTTTCACACTTGTGCAACTTGTCCTGCAACGTGGGACTGCAAAGTCTCATGACAAGTCGTACCCCATGAATTCCAATGAGTACCATTCATATCTGTGCAACTTTCAAGTCGCAGCAACTTCAAAGTAGTCCCTGCACTACTTTGGTCCGACTTTGATGTGATTTGAGATCCATAGACCTCAATATTATTCAGGCATTGCTTAAAGTCGCATCAAAATCATGGCAAAATCGCCCGACTTTAAGGTCGCGCAGGTGTGAAAAGGGCATAAGGCAAAGTGATGCAAAATGTGCTGTATGTACTAGACCAGTCTTTCTCACACGTTCTACCCCTGAGAAAACCTTGCAATACATATCAGATGTCAGGGAACTCCTGCAAAAGTTAATTCATCTGGGGTCAGTGGGAAGAATGCCCCTTACATTAGTGGTCAGTGGGGAGAATGCCCCCCTTACATTAGTGGTCAGTGGGAAGGATGAAACCTTTACACTGGCTGTCAGGTGGGGAATGCCCCCACTCCTTTACATTGGTGGTCAGTGGGAGGAATACCCCCCTTACATTGGTGCTCAGTGGGAGGAATACCCCCCTTACATCGGTGGTCAGTGGAAGGAATGCCCCCTTACATTGGTGATGAGTGCAAGGAATGCCCCCCTTACATTGGTGATCAGTGGAAGGAATACCCCCCTTACATTGGTGATCAGTGGAAGGAATACCCCCCTTACATCGGTGGTCAGTGGAAGGAATGCCCCCTTACATTGGTGATGAGTGCAAGGAATGCCCCCCTTACATTGGTGATCAGTGGAAGGAATACCCCCCTTACATTGGTGATCAGTGGAAGGAATACCCCCCTTACATTGGTGATCAGTGGAAGGAATACCCCCCCTTACATTGGTGGTCAGTGGAAGAAATGCCCCCCTTACATTGGTGGTCAGTGGGAGGAATGACCTCCTTACATTGGTGGTCAGTGGGAGTAATGAACTGCTTACATTGGTGGTCATTGGGAGGAATGACCTCCTTACATTGGTGGTTAGTGGGAGGATTACCCTCTAAAATTGGTGGTTAGTGGGAGGAATCCCACCTTACATTGGTAGTTAGTGGGATGAATGAACCCATTACATTGGTGGTCAGTGGGAGGAATGCCCTCCCCCCATAATTGGTGGTTAGTGGGAGGAATCCCCCTATAATTGGTGGTTAGTGGGCTAAATGCTCCATCCATCCATCATCTGTTCCACCATTTTTAGACTTATAGACAAGGCCCAGAGAACAATGATGATATACAAAGCTCAGTGCAGTCTCACCTGTACTCTTTATCTTTTATTTAAAATGCACATTACACACATGATGGGATACGTGTCCCCAATGCTAAACAATTCTCATCTTCACAGTCCAATGTGGTTTGGAAAAATGCTTTAAGGCGCACGATACAAAGAAATGAATGTCAAAAAGCGTTTAACCCCAAAACTGCTCCGTTCACCCCTCTGCGTTTAGGTGTGGTGCATAAAGAAAAAAAAATCCTGCTTAATGGAGTTCAATGCTAACCTATGTAAAGCTCATGTAAGATGCACCATACAGGTGTAAAAAATTATAGCAAAACATTCAACTAAAATGAGCAGGAATGTCATTTCTATTAAAAATGCAGGACAAGTAAAAAGAAAAACACATAAAATGTGTTATAAAAGCATCGCCATCACATGGCAGTGCGCAGACTTTCAGCTGGGATTGGGTGTGATGGCATCCTGGGAACTAAAAGTCATCTGAAATACTAGGAGCTCCTAGACTTACTATAGGATATCATATTATATACTATTCTAAATAATGTTAGATTATATTTACTAGATGCACTACCATACTATATGATACTATACATACACTATACTAACAGTATATGATACTATACAAATACTATGTATAAATATACGATACTATTGTAATACCATACTAGATGACACTATACTACATGATACTATGTTATATTATACGTATATAATACTACAGTTTACTGTTCTAAATGATGTCGTATTATATGATACTATGTTATACTATATAAATACTATACTTACAGTACCTATACTATATAATACTATTGTATATGAGTATATGCTATACTTATACTATATGATACCATACTGTTATGTTATACAATACTATACTATATGATCATATGTTATATTATACTATATAATACCCTACTATTCTATAGATGTCTATGTATACAGTAGATGTAGTACACTTGTTGTATACTAGTATAGAAGATGAGTGCAGATCACCCAGTATACAGACAGATGTGGTGAACATGTACAGACATATCACAGATCACACACAGATGATAGAATAGAAATCAGAGGACATGTCCTGTATGATGTCACAGCTGGAGATGATGACATCACAGAGTCCTATAGATGGGGCGATGTAATAACAGTACATGGAGTCATGCAGATCGCACGCTATATGAAGTGAGAATACAGATCGGAGGACAGTGACACACCGGGGATCGCACACCGCACCGGGGATCGCACACTCCGGACACAACTTTCTGCAAACTCCCCACACAGTCCGCAAAGTTTCTGGCGGCGGGGAGAGCACTCACCTTGGGTGTACATGGATCGGCGCCTCCTCTCCGGGCTCCGCCGGTAGCTCCACATCCCGGGCCGGGTAATAAGAAGAGATTTAGGGCCAGGAGAGGGATGAGAGATCGCACACTCGGTGCCATGGTCCGCAGCCCACGGGAATCTCTGCTGTCCGTCCACTGCGCATGCACTGCACTGAGCGCCGAGCTCCGCCCCCTGCTGGACCAGACCGGGAGATCAATGTGCAGAGCGGAGAGATCCACTGACAGCTGGAGAGAGAGAGAGAGAGAGAGGGGCCAGCCCAAGACTGAGAGACAACTCCCCTCCTCCTCCTCCTCCACCTGTACTGGGCGCAACCCCAGCCCCCTCCTGTACTGGGTGCAACCCCACCCCCCTCCTGTACCACCTGCACTGGGTGCAATCCCACCCCCCTACTGTACCACCTGTACTGGGTGCAACCCCACCCCCCTCCTCTACCCCCTGTACTGGGTGCAACCCCACCCCCCTCCTGTACCACCTGCACTGGGTGCAATCCCACCCCCCTACTGTACCACCTGTACTGGGTGCAACCCCAACCCCCTCCTGTACCACCTGTACTGGGTGCAACCCCACCCCCCTCCTGTACCACCTGTACTGGGTGAAACCCCACCCCCCTACTGTACCACCTGTACTGGGTGCAACCCCACCCCCCCTCCTGTACCACCTGTACTGGGTGCAACCCCACCCCCCTCCTGTACCACCCATACTGGGTGCAACCCCACCCCCGCATGGTCTGTAGAACCAACTCTTCAAAACTAAGGATGGGCTCGGGCGTGTTTGCAAGTTCATGTGCCCGCCAAGAAGTGAACCCTGCACTGCGCTAATCACAGGCAGGGAGACATTTCCTCGATGGATGGCTGCAGCGATCGGGGGATGTCTCCCTGCCTGTGATTAGCGCAGTGCAGGGTTCACTTCCCAGCGGGCTCGTGCACTTGCGAACACGCCCAAGCCCATCCTTAGTCAAAACCTGCTGCTGCAGAGTCACCGGAAGTGACGTAGTTGGAGATTTTGATGAGTTGGCTATTTTGACAGAACACCAGAGCCAGGTGGGGAGGATTGGCAGATCAGGTTAGTATATTTCTGCTGTCCTCTCCCCTAGAATAGAGCAGTTAACCCGTGCAATGCGGACACAGCCTCATTGCACAAAAAAATTGCCTGGAGTTCAGCTTTAACCACTTCACCCACTGAGAATTTCCCACTGTAGGGCCAGAGCACTTTTCGCGATTCCACACTGTGACGCTTTAACTGACAATTGCGCAGTTGTGCGACGTTGCACCCAAACAAAATTTGAGTCCTTTTTTTCCCACAAATAGAGCTTTCTTTTGGTGGCATTTGGTCACCTCTGCGTCATTTCTGATCGCCGCTATAAACAAAAGAGCGACAATTTTGCAAAAAAAAAAATATTATTTCTTACTTTTTGCTAAAATACAAATCCAAAAAAAAATATAAAAAGCAAATTTATTCATCAGTTTTGGCCGATTTATATTCGTCCTCATATTTTTGGTAAAAAAAGCGCAATCGACATTTATTGATTGGTTTGCGCAAAAGTTGCCACGTTTACAAACAATGAGAATTAATTTCTGGCATTTTTACATTTTTTTTTCTTACTGGTAATGGCGGCGATCTGCGATTTTTATCGGGACTTTGATATTGGGGCGGACAAGTCGGACCATTTTGACACTTTTTTGGGACCCATGACATTTATACTGCAATCAGAAATTTAAATATCCACTGATTACTGTGTAAATGTCATTGGCAGTGAAGGGGTTAACCTGCACGGGGTGATCTAGGGGTTAACTGTGTTCCCTAGGCGTGTTCTAACTGTGAGGGGGCTGGGCTGTCAGGGGCACCAGAAATCTAACTGATCCCAGTGACAGGGATTAGTAGATCTCTTACATGCCACCTGTCAGAACGGGGAACCGCCGTGTTTACTTCCCTGTCCTTTCCCTCTGGCAGGTCATTGCGGCTCGCCAGCGGACATCGGGTAGACTCGAGCCACGGGCACACTCCTCCAGAGTGCGGCGGAAACGAGAGCGTGCTGCCGGCGGCTCGCTCTCGCCCCTTAGCTGTGCGTCTGCGAATAGCCGCTTATTTATGGCGATTCGCGGAATGCGGGCACATTGCCACAGTAAAAATACAGTGCGCGGTTGGGAAGTGGTTAAACCCCCATGCATGCTAGCCGTGTAGCCAAGTGCCCTGTCCAATCCCATTGCTGGCAGCCTGTCAAACTCTATGAGCGGCTGACAGGTGCTGCTGTAGGTGGACAGGGCTGAACAGTGACCCTAGTGGTACTTACATTTAGGCTGCACTCATATCTCAGCGTATTGAATCATGGGCAAATTTGCCACGATTTGACAGAGCTGATATGTGAATGGCAAAACGTGGGACACATATTTGAGATGCCATTCATTTGAATGACAGCTGAAAAGCAGTGCGGGTCTGCCGCGATTGTCAGGTGATAAAGCGTGCTGCAATCATGGCAACACGCATCGTGGGACGCATGTCGCCCCATAATAGCTCTTGAACTGTTTTTGGGCGACATGGGTCCCGCGATGCGTGTTGCCACAATTGCATGCCCTTTATCACCCAACAATCACGACAGACCCGCACCGCGTTTTGAGCTGTCATTCAAATGAATGGTATCTCAAATATGCGTTCTGCGTTTTGCCATTCACATATCAGCGCTGTCAAATCGCGGGCAGATTCTCTGCAAATCTGCCCATGATTCAGTACGCTGAGATGTAAATGCAGCCTTAGGGTTGTATGTACACAGGGATGAACACCCACAATAGAAGCAGTCTGCTCACAGCTATATCATACCTCCCAACTTTTTGAAATGGGAACAAGGGACACCTATTAGCAAAAGTATGTAGGCATAGGATACACCCCCTTAACCACTCCAGCTCCGGAAGGATTTATCCCCTTCCTGACCAGGCCATTTTTTGCGATTAGGCACTGCGTTACTTTAACTAACAATTGTGCGGTCGTGCAACGTTGTACCCAAATAAAACGTATGTCCTTTCTTTCCCTACAAATAGAGCTTTCTTTTGGTGGAATTTGATCACCTCTGTGTTTTTTTTTTTTTCGCTATAAACAAAAAAGTCTGACAATTTAAAAAAAAAAAACATAAAAACATAAAACATACCCAATAACAAAAGTTTAAAAAAATCACATTTTTTCATAAGGTTAGGCAAATATGTATGCTGCTACACATTTTTGTTAAAAAACCCCCAATAAGCTTATATTGATTGGTTTGCACAAAAGTTATCGCGTCTACAAAATAGGGGCTATTTTAATGGCATTTTTATTTATTTATTTTTTTACTAGTAATATCGGCGATCAGTGATTTTTAGACTGCAACATTGCGGCGGACAGATCGGACAACTAGCTTACATTTTTGACACTTTTTTTGGGAACCAGTGACATTATTACAGTAATCAGTGCTAAAAATATGCACTCTTACTATACTAATGACACTGGCAGGGAAGGGGTTAACATCAGGGGCGATCAAGGGGTTAAATGTGTTCCCTCTCCCCTTTTTTTTAAAGCCTCATACACACGTTTAGAATTTCGGACGACAGAACGTCCCTTTTTTGTTGGATGGTTGTCTCATGTCGAAAGTGAAGATCATACTAGCAATATGAAATTTTTTTTACGACTGAACCCTACGTCAGAAGTGACGTAATGTTTTGAATATTTTTCCATCTTTTTTCATTTCTGAGCATGCGCAGCCTTGGTAGTACGATTTGTAGTACGAAAATCGGACACTGCATTGTCATACGACAAAAAATTACTAGTCTGCACATCCAGCTTTTGTCTGACGAAAAATCAAAAGCAGCTGTCGAAAGGAGCATACTCATGGTAAGAATTTCGGATGACAGGCTGTCGAATGGAAATTCCCATCCGAAATTCGCATCGTGTGTACGGGCCTTAACTGTGTGGGAGGATGGGCTGCCTGGGGCAACACACAGATCCGTCTTCCTGCATAGGGAGACAAGATCCTGTGTCATCCCCTGTCAGAACGTAGATCTGCCTTGTTTGCCCCATTCTGTCTCTGTGGGGAACGATCGCGGGTGGCCAGTGGACATCAAGTGCGTTGGACGCGCTGATTGGTTCCCCCGCTGGCCAATTGGTGCACGCACCCACAGGACCTTGTGCATGAACCTACGTACACCTACAGCGATTCGCGTAGCCGAGCCAACCTGCCGCAGTATAACTGCTGCTGGTCGGCGAGAAGTTATAAGAGAATTTGACAAAAAAAAAATATATTAGTTAAACCCAAAAATGCTTTCTTCACCACTACTATTCCTTCATACCGGTTTTACAAATGCAGCAATTTAGAAATTGGATGAAAGATTTAGCACTGGGAAACACTTTTTGAACGATAAAAAGTGCATTTTATATACAAATATATAGATCAGATCAAAATGAGGACAAATGATGAGGAAAGAGGGACAGAGGGACTAAACCCCCAAGGCCTTATAAGCCTTTAAACATCACTAAAAACCACCCCGATATTGTCTTCTCACTCAAATGTAATGTGTTTCACCAAAACTAGTGAAAGTTCAATGATATTTCCCGATTCTTGCCAAAAGTTCATACTTATACAAACAAAATGGCCCATGCCCTGTGGTCAGGACTGAGTGAAACTAGTACACTGATATACAATGTATCATGAGAGGAGAAAATGTTAAGCACATTCATAGTTGCTGCACTTGCCATTGTTTGTGTGGCTGGGGCTCTGGTTTTTCTCAATCGGAGTAACCACATGCATGTGAATAAAGTGTGTTTAGGGAAAAACAGAGAGGAACCATCCAGGAGGAGTCCCCTGCTGAGATGTTTGCTGAGGCACTTCCTGCCTTGACGGAGACTTCTCACCTTGTTTGTGAAAGACAATAGATTCCCCGGCCTCAAGTACTTGTCACTAACTCTGTTTCCTGGTCCCCTTAGTATAATAGATGTGTTCAGTATTTACACAATCTCTCAGCAATTCATCCCAGGCTGCAATGTCACAATGGAAGTGTTACATTTCCAGAGAGGACATTACCTCAGAGGAGACCATTTTTATTCATCAGAGGTCACACAAATGAGAGAAATTCAGGGGACGAGTGTCACCTTTATTGAGGCCTTCTAAGGATTCCTAAGCTGGCCATAGTTTAGCAGGGACTGGCTGAATTTCGATCCATGTATAGGGAAGTTGACTTCCATACATGCCGCTCGATCAGCACTGCCAGCTATAGACAGTAACTCTGATCAGTGTAATCAGTATCAGTGCCGATACTGGACATTTG
Source organism: Glandirana rugosa (assembly GCA_018402905.1). Lineage (NCBI taxonomy): Eukaryota > Metazoa > Chordata > Amphibia > Anura > Ranidae > Glandirana > Glandirana rugosa. The sequence goes on from BLSH010139134.1 coordinate 3,630,601, forward strand.
CATGACTACTTGTACTCATGCAAATTCTTTGAAGCATTTGCAGTGCAAATGAATGGGCTCACATCACACTGCAAAGAGTCGCATGCGAGTTGAGCAGGAATGTGGTGCAATTTCTAACCAAATCACATGTGGTTTCTCACGCTGCTCCTGTGTGAATCCAGGCTTGCCATAGTGACTTTAGCCTGGGTTCACACAGGAATGGTGTGGGAAACTGCAATTCACCAAATTCCTGTTCAAATTGCATGCCATTCTTTGCAGAGCAATTTGAGCCCATTTATTTTGTATGGGCTCAAATCACACTGCAACGGTATCGGTACTCGGTATCAGCGAGTACGTGACCGAGAGTATCAGTACCAAAAAACATTGCAAATGTACTGTATCCTGATGGCGGGACAGTCTCCCCACTGTCATGATAGTTCAGTGTGGATTCCTCTATCCACCTTGAATGTGTGTAATATGTGTGTGTGTGTGTGTGTGGGGGGGGGGGGTGGAGGGTCAAGTCGTTTTTTTTTTATTTAACACGCTGGTTAAACAAAAAAGATGGATTCATGTATAGGCTGCTTAAGTTGTTACTCCCTTATTTTCAAGTGGTAATATCCATGCCATACACTTGGCAATACAGACATACACTTGACAATAAGAAATTAGGTCAGGGCTCATTCACACCGTGTGGATTGAGCTGCGTTTAACAAAACAGATCAATACTGTCTCAATACAAGGGCATATAGAAAAATCCATACATGTCTGGAGGTCAGTTGCAAAAAAATGCAGAAATTGATAAAATGGAATGAAATGTAATTTTAAGACATTTTAATAGAATAAAAAAAAAAGAAGAAAAATTAAACAGTGCAAAGCATTGTAACAACGTATGACTCTGCCCATACACAATGCACACCAGCCTCTGTTATACTGAGCATAATGCACATATGGGAAAAAGGCCCATAACCTGCACACTAAAATGCTCCATTTTACCATGCGGGGGTGTGCTGTTTCAGGGCATCGCACTGTTTACAT
>BLSH010139134.1:3631624-3650971 GCA_018402905.1 Glandirana rugosa
GCCAAGTCGTTTTTTTTTTATTTAACACGCTGGTTAAACAAAAAAGATGGATTCATGTATAGGCTGCTTAAGTTGTTACTCCCTTATTTTCAAGTGGTAATATCCATGCCATACACTTGGCAATACAGACATACACTTGACAATAAGAAATTAGGTCAGGGCTCATTCACACCGTGTGGATTGAGCTGCGTTTAACAAAACAGATCAATACTGTCTCAATACAAGGGCATATAGAAAAATCCATACATGTCTGGAGGTCAGTTGCAAAAAAATGCAGAAATTGATAAAATGGAATGAAATGTAATTTTAAGACATTTTAATAGAATAAAAAAAAAAGAAGAAAAATTAAACAGTGCAAAGCATTGTAACAACGTATGACTCTGCCCATACACAATGCACACCAGCCTCTGTTATACTGAGCATAATGCACATATGGGAAAAAGGCCCATAACCTGCACACTAAAATGCTCCATTTTACCATGCGGGGGTGTGCTGTTTCAGGGCATCGCACTGTTTACATTTTTTTAACTTTATTGAAAGTGTACAAGGTTACCATGTATTGAAGTCTCTGCGCTGCAGCTGCACTGTGGTGACCGGCATGCCTGTATTCTTCTGCACTGCATTGCATTTCACATCCCATCACATCAGCGTTGTGGAGTTTTTGTTGACTGCTGCTGATCAGGGGCAGAAAAATTTCAATCACTGCCCAATTTGACACAAGGTTTAGTTCACTGAATCATGCTTTTGCATTGCGGGAATGCCCACATTGGTGCAATGTAGTGCTATTCACTTTGAATGGCATCCCAGCACACCTGCGCTAACATACCACAAAGAAAAGAGAAAAGATATACCTGTGCTTATTGAGAACAGGTGTATATTTTCTCTGTTGTAACGCAGGTCAGTAACCAGATCTGAACCTAGTTGCTCTCCACCACCTTGGGTCTTTATGTCCCATGTTGGTATGGTGTCCACCATAGCATTTGCAGTGGCAAGGCAGTGTAGGACTGGCCAGAAGAGGGATGACTTTGATGCAATTGGTCAGCTTAAACATGTATTGCAATATATGTGAAGTAAATACATCTGTTTTTCATTGCATAGTTTGCTGGGAAGGGTGTGCAGAGGGTCCATCCAGAATATGTAACGTACCACAAGCTATAGTAGTGCATTGCCATGCATTGTGTTAGGCCTCATGTACACTACAGCAACTAAACTCACATTTAGGAGCAGTTGGGCGTTTTTTTTCAGCAGCCCCTGAACTCTCCTCAATGTTATATTATGTGTACATGTACACTCAGTTGTTTATAGGAGTTTAATGGTAGTTGATCTTGCTGACGTTTTTTGTAGATAAATTGCTTTCAGGACTGTAGTTTACCGGCATTTCAAACAACGCCAAATGCTTGTAACTGGTGTAAACGTTAAGACACAATGTCAAGCCATGCTTTGAGCCCATTCATTTGAATGGAAGTCGCATCCAAGTCAGATCATAATAATCAAACTCGTGGTGCAACTTGTGCTCTGAGGATCTTGAAGAGGAACCCCTCGGTGTGGGTCCCCCCCCCCCCTCAGGGTCCACACCAGGTCCTTTGAGTCTGGTATGGATCTTGAAAGGGAACCCCATGCCTAAATGAACCAAAAAAACTGCGTGGGGTCCCCCCCAAGACCATACCAGACCCTTTGGTCTGGTAAAAAGGGTCTGGTATGGATTTTCAGAGGAACTCCACGCTGGAAAAAAAACAAAAAACGCCATGCCCCCCTCCTAAAATCCATAGCAGACCCTTATCCGAGTATGCAGCCCGGCAGGTCAGGAAAGAGGGATGAGGAGTGAGCACCCCCCCTCCTGGACTCCCAATATGGGGGTGTGGGTGCTTTGGGGGCGGGGGGGCTATGCACCCCCTCACCTCAAAGCAATTTGTTCTCATGTTGATGGGTACAAGGGCATTTTCCTTACAATCCTGGGCTGTGGATGTTGGAGTCTGCGGGTGGGGACTTATCAGAATCTGGAAGCCCCCTTTAACAAGGGGGCCTCCATACCCTGTGGATGAGTATGGGGTACATACCACTACCCATTCACCCAAAAAAAGGCAGTGTAGTGCAAACAAAAGGGTCATGTCTGATTCTGGACAACCTGGGTTGTGTCGACAGTCTTAACTTACATCACCCTGCCACCTTGCCAGCTCCAGGAGTTTTAACCTGTGCAGTGCTGCATCCTCTACCACCAAAAAAGGGGAGCCCCCCCCCCCCACATCAGGACCCCTTCACATTACCCTGTTTTGTGCTGATCTCAACATTCAGGAACTGTTTTCATTTGTGCGAAATTAAATGGTAGGGAAGAGGTAAATTAATGGGATTTGAAAGAAATGAGGGATTAAAAAAAACATCATACTCACCTCTAGACTGCAGCTGTCCCATATCGGCTCTAAGACCGAGAACTGAGCAATCACATGATCGTTGTCAGTCACTGCTCTCTACTTTGCCTCTCCAGCGCTCATTGGAGTGCCAGGCTGGGGAGGGGTGGACACAGCTAGTTTCAGCTCTCAGCCATGTGCTGGAAGGTAGAGCCAGCTTTCAATCAGGCATCTGGGTGGATCCTGACAATATGGTTGAGATCTTTGAAGAGCCATGATGCGGCTGTGATGTCAGCTGATATCGGGCATTAGCCTGCTCAAAGCTGACTCTGAGTCAAAGGAGAACAAAAGTACACTATATTACCAAAAGTATTGGGATGCCTGCCTTTACATGCACATGAACTTTAATGGCATCCCAGTCTTAGTCCGTAGGGTTCAATATTAAGTTGACGCACCCTTTGCAGCTATAACAGCTTCAACTCTTCTGAGAAGGCTGTCCACAAGGTTTAGGAGTGTCTATGGGAATGTTTGACCATTCTTCCAGAAGTGTATTTGTGAGGTCCGGCACTGATGTTGAACGAGAAGTCCTGGCTTGCAGTCTCAGCTCTAATTCATCCCAAAGGTGTTCTATCAGGTTGAGGTCAGGACTCTGTGCTGGCCAGTCAAATTCCTCCACCCCAAACTCCCTCATCCATGTCTTTATGGACCTTGCTTTGTGCACTGGTGCACAGTCATGTTGGAACAGGAAGGGGCCATCCCCAAACTGTTGCCACAAAGTTGGGAGCATGAAATTGTCCAAAATGTCTTGGTATGCTGACGCCTTCACTGGAACTAAGGGGCCAAGCCCAACACCTGAAAAACAACCCCACACCATAATCCCCCCTCCACCAAACCCGGACACCTCCATCAGACTGCCAGACCGGAAATCGTGATTCATTACTCCAGATAACATGTCTCCACTGCTCTAGAGTCAAGAAGTTGTGGCGTGCTTTACACCACTGCATCCAATGCTTTGCTTTTGCGATGTAAGGCTTGGGTGCAGCTGCTCAGCCATGGAAACCCATTCCATAAAGCGCTCTACGCACTGTTGTGCTAATCTGAAGGCCACACTAAGTTTGGAGGTATGTAGCTATTGACTCTGCAGACAATTGGCGACTTCTGCGTACACTGTGTGCTTCAGCATGTACTGACCTTGCTCTGTCATTTTATGTGGACTACTATCGTGTTTCTCCGAAAATAAGACCTACCATGAAAATAAGACCTACTGTGATTTTCCAGGAGGGCTGCAATATAAGCCCTACCCCGAAAATAATCCCTAGTTTAAAGTGGTTGTAAAATCCTATAATCCACTCTATTACAGTATTATATAATATACAATGTGTGTGTTTCTGTAATATAATTGTGTGAAATACCTTTGCTACAGCACCACTCGGCACTCAGCTGACCTCAAGAGGCTCTCCTCCTCTTCTCCCAGCTGTCAGTGGGGGATCGCCGTCCCTCCCTCTGTAGTGCTCGGAGCAGGGAAGAGAGCTCCGGCAGGTCACGGAACCGCCCAGCGGCACTGTAACAAAGGTATTTGGCACAATTATACTACAGAAACACACACATTGTACATTATATAATACTGTAATAAAGTAGATTATAGGATTTTACAACCACCTTTATTCGGTTCACACTGGGGATTCCTGACAGGCAGGGAGGGAGAGGGGAGAGAAGACAGCACATTACATGATAAGTCTTACCCTGAAAATAAGCCCTACTGTGTCTTTTGTTGCCAAAATTAATATAAGATCCGGGCTTATTTTTGGGGAAACACAGTACTTTGTCGCTGACTTGCTGTTGTTCCCAGTTGCTTCCATTTTGTTATGATACCCCTAACAGTTGACCTTGGAATATTTAGTAGCAAGGAAATTTCAGGGATGGACTTCTTGCACAGGTGGCCACCTATCACGGTGCCATGCTTGAATTTACCGAGCTCCTGAGAGCGACCCATTCTTTCACAAATGATTGTAGTCTGCATGCCTACGTCCTTGATTTTATACACCTGTGGCCATGGAGGTGATTGGGACACCTGAATCCAATGATTTGGAGGGGTGTTCCAATACTTTTTGCAATATAGTGTAAGTGCACTTCTGTGACCCATAAGACAATTATGGCCAAAAAACCTTTTGCCACTACTTTTCTTCTAAAGCATCACACTGAATGGTCAAAGTACAGGTTTGCTTTAAATCGTCCCTTGGAACATGTTAGAACATGCCGGTCTATAAACACAGAACGATGATGTAAGGTTTTGAAAAACAGGGCTGTCATCATAAGACTACTCAGTATTTCCACCGGCTGGTGTCAGATATGACCCTGTACTTATCCTGCTGCTATGCTTATCTAAATGATAATAGACGTGTAAATGTTATATGGACCTCTCCTGTTGTCACAGTCAATATTTGTTCAATGCTTTATGTCATTTCCACTAACCTAAATCCTCATCTTCTCATGCAAGAGGATGTACTGTGACCTCTTTGAGTTAGAAGTACTGTACCATGTCTGTTTTTGTTAAAGAAGACCTCCAGGTTCTAATAACATAGAACATAAGGTACATTGGTTAACCATTTTCGTACAGAACTGTAATACCCCTTCATTGCCAGGCTATTTTTTTTATGATATAAAATACTGAAAGTTTTGGGAAAAAAAAATCTGCAATCACTGTGATTGGCCATCACAATGACCCAGGGTCCTGGGTGAGGAACTTGTGGAGAGCCTTGGAAAGCATCAAGATGGACTCCATCGGAGGCTCCATTTACACGGGATGCTTTATCAACCTCTCCTGAACGATTTTTTTTGACAGCTAGAAGCCAGCGTCTAAAATGGCCATTTTGCCGCGTTTTGCATGCCGCGTTTGCGTCTAGGAGCGTTTTTTTTTTTAATTATTATTATTTTTTTAGAATGGAAACGGCTATAAACGAAACGGTTCTAGATGCTAGTTACTGCGTTAAGTGGCATTTACAAGCTGTTTGGCATTTCAAATGCCTCTGAACTGGCATCTGAACCCATTTTTTTGCGTTCCAAAAAAAGCCTTTAAACTTAACTGCCTGGAAACTACCTTAAACGTACCTGTGTAAATGTACTGATAAGATAACATAGGGGAAAGTTCAGGGGCAGCTGAAAAAAACGCCCAAATGCCTCTAAACATCCGTTTACCAGCAGCAGTGTAAATGAGGCCTAACTGCTGCTACTGGAAAGTTGTGATTGCTAATTTGAAGGTAGTGATTTCTGGGTTCAGCTTAAGGCTAGGTTCACATCTGTGCAGGTGGTGTCACTGCAGGCAATAGCAGCCGCAACCACCCGCACAGAGAAATGTGGGACCCGCGGGCGGGTGCCACTAATCCTAATGGCATGCTGTCCGCACTGGAAATTGCACCCCTAATGGGAACCGACATTTCAAAAATAGTGCTGGGACTTTTTTCCTGCATGTCGCGGGGCACGGCAGCTCATTCAAATGAATGGGCTTTTGTGCCCGCATGGCCACACAGGTGTGAACCTAGCCTTAAGGCTCTTTTTCTGTAGTGGTGTCTTTTTGGGTGTTATTGAATCTGCAAGCTGTAACGGATGTTCTAAACTCCGTACCCCTCTCTCCCTGGAGTTTGTTTGGTGTGAGTAATATACTGCCTTTTTGTTTTGCACACTAAAGTGACTGGCGCTCATCTGTTCACATGTCCCAGTGTGCCTAAGAGATCTACCCCTGAAATGAAATGTCAGCCCACCCTGTCTCTTGGGGGTATCACCATGCTCTTGGTGGTCAGGCGTACACAAGTGTTTGGCACATATTTTTGGCTCTGTGCCATTGACTTTGATGGGCACATTTGTAAAGTGGAATGCCTGATAATTTTGACATGCCAAGTTGAATTTGCCACACAGTGACCTCGGCAAGGTAAAGTGGCCTGAGCAGCTGCAATGTAAATTTGCTTGTTTTTACCCCCCCCTTGCCTCCTGTATTAACATAGTCTTGAAGTGCAAAAGAAAAACATGTACAATTCATCTCTGCAATATATGCACATATTCTTGTTTTATCCCTTCAAAGATCCTGCAAGTAGAGAAAAATACCTGCTTATCCTGGCAGATATGCACTCAGCACCTAATTTCTTGTTGTGGGCATATTGGACTAAAATTGCAAGAAAATGTGTCAGCCCTGGCCAGTTGTTTTTTTTGCCAAACTAAAGGACACCTCCCCTTCATCTCCACAATATAGCAGGGAGGTTTTATATAGTCCAATGGAAGAACTAGGAGGGCTGATTAAACACCATGAGATAACACAGGAACTTTACAGAGGACAAAGGACAGCATTGGTTTCCTGATATGATCAACAGGTGTATCTTTGCCTTTATGAAACAGATATAGTAAATAACATTTTCAATTGTATATTTAGTATATAGGTTTTCATGTTATTTATTATTTGTTTATATATTTTTTTTTACATTTGTAGCTCTACCCCTTCACGTTGATGAGCTCCAACAGAACAGTGTCATTTCATTGGGCTGAAGAAGTGTAGTGATTTCTGCATAATCTAGTTTACTACAAGATTATTGATTTTCCATTGGCAATGCTTTGTTTTTTTTTTTGTTTTTTGTTGTGGGAAGAAGAGGGTTTTTAGATATTTTCGTTTCGTATTTGTGTCCTTATTTTCCTTTTCTTGTGTTTGTATTAACCATTATTTGTGTACTGTTGCTTTAATCATTTTTTATTTCTAGGAAAAGAGCACAAGAATGGGTCAAGGATAGTGGAAGAGAGGTTCCAATTGCTCCCTTAAAAAACAAAAATAACCACCTTAACGTACCCTCCTCATTGACTTCAATGCAATTCATCAAAATTAAAAAAATTTTGCTGAAAACTTTGGATTTTCACCAGAATGAATGCTCTAAATTTTCCTCATCCCTAGTAGTTGTAAAATACCACTGTTAATTGTACAACACCTCTAGTAAAAGGTGTTGAACAACTAAGTGTCTAAGGCACCTTTGTAAATTGCCTCTAGTATCTTCTATCAAGAGCAACCCCGCCACCTGCAGGTAAAACAAGACACTGCATCTGAAAAACACTGCATTGCAAAAAGTGTCTGGAGATTTTGTGTAAAACACCAGATTTTCTTTTTCTTAGTGGGGTAATGCAAGTAGCAGAGACTGTTTAGTGTTCTGTATACATTTTTTTTATTTAGATACTATAGGGCAGTGATGGCGAACCTTTTTGAGCCTTCGTGCCCAAACAGCAACATAAAACAAACTTATTTTTTTCAAAGTGCCAACACTGTAAGGCTCCATGCACACTGTATCTCAAAAACGACCGTTTTTGGTCGTTTTTGCATTTTTTTTTAACAGCCCAAAAATGCCACTTTATTTTATCCTATGTGTGCATGCACACATGGTCGTTTATTGTCGTTTATCAGCAGTGGCGTTTTTGGGCTGTTATCTGAACGCCCTGAATTGGCGTTCAAAAGTCGTTCTCCTGACCACAAAAAACGGCAGACGCCGGTAAACGTCGCTAAACGCCACTAAACGCCGGTATATCGGCGTCTGGCGTTTTTTGCAGTCAATGGAAGCCAATGAAGAAAAAAACGCCCAAAAACGCCGACGCCCAAAAACGCTGCTAAACGCTGCTTACAAAACACTGCAAATAGAACGTTTTGTGAGCAGCGTCTCCTGCCCGACGCTGAAAGAGCCCTATAGCGTCCAGTGTGCATGGAGCCTAATTAGTGACAGCCACAGAAAATGGCCTCTCACCAATCCCATCGACACAGCAACTTTCCTCCGAACAGATATCCTCTCACTCTCGGTTGCCTGTGACGACACCCACAACTGGCACTGCAGGGGCAGTATCCTGGCAGCTGCTCGGTCCCCTGGCTCACAGCATGCTGCACCAGTCTCTCCCCCTTGCAGCAATGACTCCTCTCTCTCCAGGTGGTGATGCTGGGCTGGGCATTAAAATGGACCTATAGTCTTCTGGAACTACATGTCCCATGGTGCACTTGTCCTGGCTCCTCATTGGTTCCTGGCTGCAGCCAATGGGAAGGCAGGAGGAATAAGAGCGGGTAAGGTAGGTAAATTGTTAGGCTTGGCTAGCAGCCAAGCCTGTGTTTGTTATCTTGGTCAGATGAGTGACTCAGGGAGGGTTGGATGACTCACAGGCAGCATCTCTAAGACCTCCCCCTACTTCTGGAACTTGCTGGAAACTTTCAGGACAATAGGAGTGGAGGTAAGAAGAAGCTGTCTGGAGTATTCTGAGGGCCCTGACCATTCCCCAACATATGGGTTGGCAGGCCCCCTCGAATACACAGGGTCAGCCCAACTGGGGCAGTGGAGTTCAAGGGGAAGCTGAAGATAGAGGAGATGGAGTGTTAGGAGGCTCTCGGAGACCTTTGAGGGTAACCCCCTAGTCTGGGGAAGGATGACCTCAGGTCTGGGAGCTTGGGTGCAGAAGAGACCCTCTTCACGACACACAGGGGTGTCTTGACAGGAGGCACGGGAGTGAGAAGAAGGACAGCAGGAGGAGATCAGTGCTGGGCAAATCTCCAGGGAGGAAGACCACCAGGTCACTGGTGAGTGAGACAGTTGGGAGGACTGAGAGGCAGCCTGAGAGGACTGGGTGAAAGCAGTCTGGGATGGATGCAGTCAGTCTGGGAGGACTGTGGAAGTTTAGCCAGGAGGACTAGTGAAAGGGGCAGCTGCAGGAAGGTGGGCTGGCAGCAGGCCCGGACTGGCCATCAGGAACACAGGGCCACTAAGTGCCACCTCATCCCTTTAAAACTGAACACATATGAATTACACAGGTTCTGTGGCTAATTAAGGTGGTAATTAAACTTACTTGGTGCCTCATCTGCATTAAATTAGCCTCAGAACCTGTGTAATTCATATGTGTTCGGGTTTAAAGGAATGAGGTGGCAACTCTACTGCTAGGCCACATGTTCAAGGCAGCTGGGCTGCTCCTTGAACCAGTGCCGCTCGCCCAGCCTCTCCGCGACTGCCCATTCAACCCACCGCACGGCCGTCGGAAGCTGGGCAGCGGAGACTAGAGGTCAGCTGATCGTGAAGGGGAGGAGTTGGAGAGGAGAATCCTTTGCTGCATGTTGGGACAGATGACACTGGAGGCAGCCATTGAACTCACTGTAGTGCATGGTCATCGGGGCCGGAGGCAGAGACTAGAGGTCAGCTGACTGAAGGGGAGGAGCTGGAGAGGAGACCCCCTTCGCCGCATGATGGGACGGGTGTCACTGCAGGCACAGACACCACGGACTGTGAGTGCTGCTTTCACCACGTTTGTCACATTTTGCAGAGATGAGAGGATGCTTTGGTCACTGTCTCTCTCTCTCTCTCTCTCTCTCGCTCACTCACAATGTGAGTGATACTGAACAGCGGATAACAGAAGGTAAATTGAAGGCATCAGAGATAAGGAATTGCCTTTGCTTTACATTCTTTTATCCTCTGTTCAGTATCACTCACATTGTGAGAGAGAGAGACAGTTCTTGGGCCCAACAAGGTATCCTGCATTTAACCACTAGCTGTTTGTGGCCAGTAAAGCTACTGATCAAACAGATCTGTGTCTGATCGGCTGCATTGAAGGCCAAAGGAGAGATTTGGGGTCTAATAGAGAATATTAATACATATCAGTATAAATGTGGGTTATAGCCGACTTGGATGGAATATGTCTTAATTCAATTTGATCATTCAACAACAAAAAAATTAGTCCAATGGATAAAATATATATAATACAGTCCAGATGCAGTCTAACCCAACACCAAGCTAGGTTTTATATAAATGTGAATTGTTTTAACGCTTCTTTTTTCGTCACCCGTGCTCATAGGGTAAAAAATGGCCACTCACCGGACCCCTATGACCCCTTGATTAAAATCAAAATCTCATAGTAGTTTTAATAATTTTTTTAATAAATTGCGGCGCCACACCGATTTCCAAAAGTAGTTCCTATACTACTTTTGTCGACTTCGGGGTGCAATTTCCAGAGACATCTGTGCAGCAACCTGCATAGATGTCTCTGAAATCGCCCCCGAAGTAGGACTGACATGCGGGAATTAAATTGTGTGAGTTCAGCCGATCTCGCACAATTTCAATCCTGCTGTCAGTGTAAACCTAGGTTAAAAGACATCAAGAAACCGGGAGATGTCATTATTTGTAATTTGGTTTAAAAAACAAATAAATAAATAAAGGGCTGCTCAGTCTAAAATGCCTGGGCCTATTTTTTGTCCCAATCCGGGCCTGGCTGACCGTGCCTGAAGAGTTGGTGCTGGGATCAGTGGCCACAGGAGGACAGCTGGGCACTAGGACTTTGTTATACAAACAAGAGGCCTGCGGACCCTGCCTGTAAAGGGCTTTTGCTATCAATCTGACTGAGCCTTTATGTCAGATCACCCAACAGTGTGCCAGCTGGTCCTAGGAGTTGTAGTGCTGCAATCAAGATTGGTGCAGGAGGCAGAGGAGAAGTTTATATATGGACTGTATACAGTTGTGTCCCTGAATGAAGAGTCTTTTGCTAAAAATCAAGTGGGCATCCCATAATATCCCTATCCCTATCCAAGTTTATTGCCCTCAATAAAACATAAAAACAAAGTTCTGGACTGTTCTTCTGACTCAAGTGTGCTGTGAAGATGCGGTGTGCCTGACTGTGCAAGGCGGGGGACCCCTTTACACTTGTAGCTCTTTAGGCGGTATTGGGTGGTATTGGGGAACAGACAGACTTGGAGTATTGTATCATGGAACAGACTGACCTGGGGAGTTAAAGATTGTACTGGGGGCAGACAAGCAGAAGAGTCCTGAGGGAATGATTTGTGCTGTGAGGGGGGATTTGGAGGAGAGAGAGGAAGAGAATTAGTACTGGTGAAGAGGGTTGCCAACTGTCAGTAAATTCACTGACATTTTGTAAAATCAGTGATTTTTACATCTGTCCGTGAATGAACGTTACTGGCATTCACGGACAGCAATGCCCCTGACTCCAGGTATGATTTTTATTGCATATTTACATTAGACCAGCTTGGATCAATGTAAGTTTGCATACAGTATTATACCTCAGGGGCCACTGGGGAAGCTGACAATCACTGTTGTAGTCACCACTACTTTTTGGGCCTGTGTCAAGAATCTTCCTTTCTGCACACTGACCATAGTGGGGATTGCTCACTTGGCACTGCCACCATTCACAGTATGGCTTGTATTTTGTTAGTGAACACAAGGCATCTTTCTGATTAGATGAGGTGGAAATTGTAATATCACCACCCATTCTCTCCACCTTGTCCAATCAAAAAATGATTTGTGTTCATTCAAAAATGACAAGGCTGTAAATACTTATCTTACTTCTGGCTCCAATAGGCTTCCTCCAGAGCTGCAACCAGTGGTAAGTATCAGAACCCATCAACACAGGACCAGCTAAGAATTAACTGTTAATGAGCTTCCATTGAAAATATTCTGATGTACAGACAAGGCGAATTACTTCAACGAGACTGATAGAATAACGGATTAAAGAAGATAAACACAACATACCATCTGCACCAGCTAAATGAAATTTAAGATCTATAGGCCACACAGGATGTTCCGGCTTCTCTCACTGTAATGGAATGAAGAAAGGAAAAAATCTCTCAGACTTCATTGCAAACACATACTGACACCAGCAGTCTGCTGTGCTTTCCTGCACCTGTCCTGTAGCTGTAACATCCCCAACCTCCTGCCAACCCAACAGGCAATTCAACCATTGTAGATTGAAGCTGGCCATGCACTCTTAGAAATTCAGTAATAAAAACAGTTATTTAAGACATGTTCGTTCAATTTTCTAATGGCTAGTGTCATCAAATCATTGATCATTTTCAACAGCGGCAAGGAAAATCAAAACAGAAGGATGGAAATTATTTCTTGTTTCTTATCTGACTGAATGGAGTTCTAACTGTATATGTTAATTCTGGTTCGGAATCATGTTCACTTCCATCTGTCCTGAAATCAAATGCTAGAAATCCCGGCATGCCTTCACCCAATATAAATCTGCCTTTTTAAAATACACTTCCTCCCTCCATCATGCCAAACAAACCTACTTTGTCACCCTCATTAATACTCTGTCTTCCAGTCCTCATCGTCTCTTCTCCACTTTTAACTCTCTACTTTCTCCACCACCACCTCCACCAAGTAACTCGCTCACTGCTCACGAGATTGCAAACCACTTCAAAAACAAGATTGATGCAATTCGGGGGGACATCTCCTCTGCCAGAAATCAAACCCACGTAACATAATATATACAATTTCACTCTCAACACTCTCCTCTTTTGACCTTGCTACTACCGAAGAGGTTTTTAAAGTTTTCTCAGAAGTCCGCCTTACCACCTGTCCCCTGGATCCTGTTCCCTCGCATATACTGCGGTTACCCTCTTCTTCTATGTTATGTTCCCTCACCCACATCTTCAATCTATCCCTCTCTACTGGCACCTTCCACTCCTCTCTAAAACATGCCCTGATCACCCCCATACTTAAAAAGCCCTCACTGGATCCCACCAGCCTGAACAACTTAAGACCCATCTCCTTGCTCCCGTTTACATCAAGACTTTTAAAAATGCTTAGTCTACAACCGTCTTAGCTCCTACCTCACTGACAACAACCTTCTTGACCCCTTACAGTCTGGCTTTCGCTTGCTACACTCCACTGAAACTGCCCCACTAAAGCTCACTAATGACCTACTAACTGCTAAAACCAATGGCCACTACTCCATACTCATACTACTTGACCTCTCTGCAGCCTTTGATACTGTTGCCCATCCCCTTCTCCTCAAAAAACTCAACTCTCTTGGCCTTCAAGACTCTGCGCTCTCCTGGTTCTCCTCCTACCTGTCAGAGTGCTCCTTCAGCGTGACCTATAACTCTGTTTCCTCCTCTTTACTTCCTCTTTCGCTTGGGGTACCTCAAGGTTCTGTCCTTTTTTACACCTCCTCCCTTGGTCTGTTAATAAACTCCCATGGCTTCCAATACCACCTCTATGCTGATGACACACAAATCGAGACTACACATGCTCAGAAACAAAAAAAAAAGATGTAAAAATATTCCGAAAACATTACGTTACTTCTGAGTTTGAGCTCGGTTGTACGAAAATGTTCGTGTTAGTACGCTCTTTACTTTCAACATGACAAGCATCCAACAAATAACAGACGTTCTGTTGTCCGAAAATCGAACCGTGAGTACGAGGCTTTAGAGTGCTTTCTTTCAATCTTGCAGATTGAAGGACAAAAATCGATTTCCCCATCCATAATAAACAGTAAGGCATGGACTATTTTTGCAGATTCATTCTTACCTAGGTGGATGCAGCATTGGTTTTCTGCTCAGGGAGCTTTGAGAACCGAACGATCAGCGGTGTTTGATCGCTTGGTTCGCAGTGTTAGAGCCTATTCTTCTCTCTGCCCCCCTCCCCCCCCCGCGTGCGCTTGCTGGAGCGCTGGGCTGTGGAGGGGACGGGAGGCTGAGCCGAGTGCAGGTCCAGGCATGAGGATGGATCCCGACTTCATTGTCACGATTTTGCCCGAGCCTGGACCTGGACCAGCTGTCAGCTGAAAACACTGAAAACAGATCACAGGGGTGTAGAATGAACTGCACTCCTGTGTTCCTCAGGAGAAGTACAGCCAAAATGAGCTTTGGCTGTACTTCTCCTTTAAGTATTCTGGCCGCTAGCACCCACACAGTGGCTGCAGCTGATTGGCTGCAGTCAACAATTTTCTAATTGGTTCCTTCGATTCTTAGGTCGAGGAATGTTGGGTGGAATGATGCCGATAGGGCCACCCATGACTCAAATTTCGGCTTGTTCATCAGGAATTGCCCTTCCCCCTCCTAACACCAGTGCAGAATAACCTGTGAAGCTGCTGCACACTAATGCTGGCCATAGATGGATGGAATCTAGTCCGGTTCAGAAGGGACCAGCCAAGATTTGATCCATGTATGGGTAGGCTGGTTGTACTAAAGTCAATCTATCAATTGACTTCAGTACAACCAGCCTGTTGGATTTTTTTCATGTGATCACTGCCAGCCGGCTATAGCCACCTGCAGTAATGATTGTGTTCTGCTGGCAGGGACAGGCTCCCTGCTGTACTTACGAGGGAAGCTGAACTGAAATCCATGCTCTTCTTCTCCCTCTTTCTGTAGTACATCTGGTACAGATTAGAATTTAGAACGATACTTTGTGCAGGCTCTGACCAATCAGAATCCCCTTATTCTGTCCCAGAAGTGCTGCGCAGAGCAGAGGAAGAAGAACAGGGATTTCAAATTCCCAGACTGCTGAACTGGCTGGGTGGGCACTGACATTTTATTACCCGACAATTTTAGTTTAGTTACTTAAACCTACTGTCTTCAATACTTTCTGAACCTCTAACTTAAAACTTGTAAGTATGTCAGGAAAGTCTGCAAAAATTCAGATGCCCCAGTCTGTATACTAGCAGTAAATCAGAACAAGGCAATCAGCGTGACAACTAAGCAATTTGAATTTTCAGAAAAAAACCTTAGCAATGAAGCCTCCCTGTTTCATGTCAGGTTTCCTTTAAGTCAACTGTTGTTATTGCTATTATTGAAACAGAAAGCAGGGCACTCCCCAACAAGCTCCTGTATACAGAAGGCAATGTTTTCAGTGGGCATCCTCCTTCTACAGGTTGCTATTGGAGGGAGGAAAGTGCAGACCTCAAAGTGGCGCTGCCCTCCCACCTGTCAATGCGGCAACTGCAAAATAGAGTGGCTAGCTCCCAAGGCAATCCCACCCCCATCTACATAACACTGCACCCAAGGCACACTTCCCTTCTGCTCCCCTTGTGCTGGCCCTGGTTTTGTTCACCTAAATTAGCCAGCCATTGTTATGCGTTGCCAGTACAATAGACGTCATTTTTTAAAGGTAAACAAAGCTTTGGGTGAAATCCTCCAAGTGCTGCAGAAGCCCACACTCTGGATTTTGGACCAGTTTTATTTAGGGGTTATCAGCTGACAGCTGGCTCTATTTCAGTTATTTCATGGGTCAATGTGACATTTGCCTATGGTCTCATCTTTAGGTATACATTATATTTTTCCTTTTACCCAATTTTTAAAGGAGAACTTCAGACAGAAAAGCAATACATATATTGAGGGTGAAACTTTGAATTGGTTGGTGGCTTCTTTATCCTCACCCAAGAATGAGGATAGTTGTGTTGGCATATCTTTTTGCATCATTGTCAAGCTTTGGCTTGGTACCTCTGCACCCTAGCTTTCAGATTTCATGGTTCTACTACTTTATTTGATGAGCTGGGGATTTTACATAGATCTTGCTTCTGTCAGCTTTGTGAGAGAGGGGAGAGAAGCCAGCTGCATTCTTCTCTCTCTGTATGCCGACCAGCTCAATACCATCAGAGAGGGGTGGGTTGACCAGGGGATTCCACAGCCAGCTGCACACACCATCAAAGGTTCTTGGTAGCATAGCTGAAGATGTCCTGGTAAAGCAGATAGCCACTCACCATTAAATAGGTCAGTCATTTTTAATCACTGAATCATTCTGAGATACGGTCACCAGGTCCTGTGGTGTAACCATGAAGCATCTCAAGTGGCTGCTCTTCTTCTTGGTCTTCCTATCCCTCTCCTGGATTGAGGACAACATGGGACAAATAATCTGCTGCTTGATGTAACTTTCCTGGCCTATAGCAAATGTCAAAGTTGTACTGAAACAGCCTGTCCAACAATCTATGTGTACGAAGAAGATGATGGCCAGACCCCTGATGCTGCCAGTAAGAAAGTTAGGGTTTGGTGATCCATTCCCAGATTAAACTTTCTACCATAAAGTGATGCCACCATTCACATGCCCATATACAGATAAATGCCTCATGTTCTCCTGCAGAATACTTTTGCTCACTTGGGCAAAGAACTCAAGAAGCAAAAGCAACAGGAGTTACATCTCCCTGGTGACTTTGATGCAACTGCACCTAAAGCAACAGCGGATGCATTACAGGAGACACACATTGGTGCATTTGGTGAAAAATGGGCAAGTGTTGGTGCAGATGCTATACAGTGTTTCAAGGCACGTATAGCCTTGGAGCAGGTTTGTGTCCACTGCCATTCTGCATCCTTTTTGAGTAAGGCACGCACAGGTTTTGTGATTTTAGCACTGTCAGCTATGAACCCTAAATAATAGTTTGTGAATCCTAGAATTGAAGTAAGCTCTGCTTTATCTTTTGGCTCAGATATTTCATGTATAACATTAATGTTGGATTGTAATACCCAGTGATGAGAGTCTGTGGCCTCCAAAGTCAACCACGGTTTGCATAAAAAACACATTTTTGTTTGTTGGTGAGGTTATATTCCGTCAGTCTGTGAAAAACTTGAGTAAGGATTGAATTGTGTCCTCCAGAGAGGCTGCATGGATAAGGATGTCATCCAAGTAAATTGTTACACTAGGAATTCCTGCAAAAACAGTAACCATTATTTTTTGGAAACAGCTGGAAGCCAAGCACGTTTTAAAAAGCAGAAAAGTCCCAAATGTGAAATGAAAACTGTTAGGTTCCAGGCCTTCAATGCAAATGGGATTTGTAAATAGTCTTTATAAAGCCTTTTCTTAAAAAAAATGTTAATATCAAGCCAGTTCTCCAGGATCTTGTAGAAATTTCTCTGGAGGCTACACACAGGGTTAACGCGTCCAAGTTCCCATTGTTGTGTCTCAGAAATTTAGACAGACTGTTAACAGGTCACTATGTTTATTAACCGCTTCTGAACCGCCCCAGTGGCGACCTGCTCCCGCTGTGATTGGACACAGCAGGAGCAATCAGCGGGTCATCTTCCGGGGCCCGCCAATTGTTCTGAGGAGAGGCAGAACGGCGGTCTGCCTATGTAAATAAGGCAGGCCGCCGTTCTGCCAGAGGGAAAGATGGATATCTTGTGTTTCTGCTAACCAGAAACACAAATCTCTGTCTTCCCCCAGTCAATGCAACCCCCCACAGCTAGAAAGCACCCCCAGGGACACACTTAACCCTTTGATGGCCCCTGATGTTAACCCCTTCCTTGCCAGTGTCCTTAGTACAGTGACAGTGCATTTTTTTGCACTGATCACTGTATTTGTGTCACTGGTCCCCAAAAAGTGTCAAAAGTGTCAGTTAGGTGTCCAATTTGTTCGCCGCAATGTTGCAGTCCCACTAAAAATTTGACGCACTTCTCTCTTCTGTCACTAGGTGGCATTGCTGCCTGTGGCATTAGCATGCCAAGGGCATAGTAAATTCAGACTATGAGTGGATAGGTTGTTTCAGCCAACTGGAAAGGGTTTTCTTCAGCCCCTTGGCCTGCTGGGAGAGCCTATTTATTTGAGAGGAGTCATGTGATCTGGGTTCTGTGCCACCTGGACAGCTGTCTGGGTGGGCATGTGTTACAAGGCTTTGGGTTACTAGGCCAGAAGCCTGAGGCCTATACCTGGCTGCTAGGCTGTTTGAGGTCTATCCAGGTTTGAGAGAAGCGGCACAGGGTTGGGGCTTTCGGACGGAAGTCCAACCAAGTTGCAGAGGTTTAGCCCGAGGGGAGCCTGATTGTTACAGAGGTTCAGCCGGACGGGAAACTGAGTGTTGCCAAAGGTGAAGGAGAAGCAGTTGCCACATGGGACAACCAATCCTGTTACCAGAGGCAAATGAGGAACAAGGTCAGAGATAAAGGGGACCCAGTCGCCACTAAGGGGCAACTACTCCTGTTATCAGAGGCCAGTTCATGGAAGCTGGAAGAAGTGCCAGAGCAGCCTTATTCACTAGCCGGAGATGGTGAACAAGTGGGAAAACTTCAGCAGAATGTCAAGCCAGGGACCCAGCGGGTTAGCAGGAGTGACGCTTGAGGATTATGCAGCGGGTTAGCTGTGGAAGAGCTCAAGGGATCCAGTGACGTCCGGGATCTTGAAGTCTAGTGAAAGACCGGGAGCTCAGTGAGTGAAGATCTACAGTAGGATACTGTGAGTTGCGAGAGAAGATCTATAATGGGTTACTGTGAGTTACGTGTACAGATCTCTATTGACTGTTGAAAGGTCAGTTGCCATAGGAGACAGCAGTTCGACAAATACAGTTGCTGCAACCAGTTTAAAGGCACTCTAACTGTATAGCTGTCTGCCTATTATTTTTGTCTTGGAGTCTGCCAATTGCTATTGCATCTGCCTAAGGGTGTCCTGGCCCTAACCCTCTCTCCAACAGTTGTGAGAGAAAATCTATAATGAGTTACTGTGAGTTACGTGTACAGATCTCTATCGACTGTTGAAAGGTCAGTTGCCATAGGAGACAGCAGTTGGACAAATACAGTTGCTGCAACCAGTTTAACCACTTCAATACTGGGCACTTAAACCCCCTTCCTTCCCGGACCAATTTTCAGCTTTCAGCGCTGTTGCAGTTTGAATGACAATTGCGCGGTCATGCGACACTGCACCCATATGAAAATTTTATCATTTTTTTCACACAAATAGAGCTTTCTTTTGGTGGTATTTAATCACCCCTGGGTTTTTTATTTTTTGCGCTATAAATTTTTAAAATGACAAAAAATTTTCAAAAACAATGCATTTTTCTGCGTTTCTGTTATAAAATTTTGCAAATAAGTAATTTCTCTTGATAAATTGTGACCAAAAATCATACTGCTACATTTCTTTGGTAAAAATAACCCAAATCTGAGTTTATTTGGTGTTGGCGGACAGACAGATGTGACGGGGACTGTGACAGATGTGACGGTGACATACAGATGTTTTGTGTATGGTGACAGATGTTTGAGGACTGTGACAGATGTTTGGGGACTGTGACAGATGTTTGGGGACTGTGACAGATGTTGTGTATGGTGACAGATGTGATGGGGGTCATACAGATGTTTTGGGGACTGTTTTATGGGGTGACAGTGTGACATGTATGGGGACAGGGGTATCAGTGTGCTTGGTGCACTGTGTGGGGGGCGATCTGTGAAAGCTTTCTGCATGAAATCATCATCATGCAGAAAGCTGTCACAGAGCTGCAGCTCCCCCCCTCCCCCCCCCCCCCC
>BLSH010139134.1:3658008-3685117 GCA_018402905.1 Glandirana rugosa
GACATGGTCGGCCTAATCTGCTGATGTCAGATGTCCTCGGATAGTCAGTAGAGGCGTCAAGACGTCTGCCTAATTAGATGATCTTAGTGATAGGTCCTCCAAGGATGTAACAAGAGGTTAAACCACTCTCCCGGAGGCGGGTGGTTACATTAGAGATGGAACAGTATAAAATAACCTGTGATATATGTCTGTGGAATGTGATCCCTAATGAAA
Organism: Glandirana rugosa; assembly: GCA_018402905.1. Taxonomy (NCBI): domain Eukaryota; kingdom Metazoa; phylum Chordata; class Amphibia; order Anura; family Ranidae; genus Glandirana; species Glandirana rugosa. The sequence goes on from BLSH010139134.1 coordinate 3,658,222, forward strand.
TAGTATAAAGGAACCTGTGACATATGTCTGTAGCATAAGAACCCTAACTAGATCTCTAATGACGATCGGTCCAATTTGACGAAACGAGACGGATGTGTAGAGACACGGTATAAGACGTAGTGTCAAGAAATTCGGCATGCAATGATCTTCACTGGCAAGTCAGAGCTTAAAGAACTGTGATGCAGAATATGGCACAGAGATGTGTAGGCAGAGCAAAGCAGTTTAACCTGGCTAGCAGTAATCTCTAGATCAATCCCAAGAATACGATGTCTGTATACAGTGTCCAAGGAAATATGATAAAGTAATCCCTAGTGTAAGGTGTCTGTATATAGTGTCCAATAAAATATGACAAGGTAGAGATTACATTGGTGGGCGGAGGCCCTCTCACCAAATTGGAGAACAATGTAGGAACCTCCTGGATAGTGATTCTAGTAGATTAATCCGTCTGCAGAACTGCGGAGATGACTGATAGGCTCCTGTAGACTGTAGTCGTCTAATCCGGCTGGTACAGCGACTCTGCGGTGATGCCCCCTCCTGTAGCAAGTAGTGTTGGACCTGCCTGGGCCAGGACTGGGATCCGTGTTGCCACATGGTAGGCTGCAGTCCTCTCGCACAGAAGCGGAGGGGCGTTTACTTGATGGAACCCAGGAATCAAGAAAGCTTGGGCCTAATCTGCTGACCCTTTTATAGCCTCTCCCAGAGATATTTTTTGCATAACAGATGGCCTGCTGGGATGTGTAGTCCAGGGATACTTCTGTAGATCCAGGATGTCTGTTCAGGAGACTACATTTCCTACAATGCACTCTGCTTGGCTCAGAAAGTGATGCATGTCAATCGAGCCCAGCACTAGAGGGACACAGACAGGGGCGCAACAATAGGTGTTGCAATTGCAACCGGGCCCCATGGTCCAGGGTGCCTCCCTTGTACACCTGGATAGGAGGGATGGCGGGGGTGGCATTTAGAGGACCCAATCTCCTCCATTTTCCTCTATCCAGTTTACTTGTCTTCTGCTGTTCCCAGGGTACCTGTGTGCTTCCCTGGTTCCCCTCACAGAGCTGCTGTCTTCCCCCCTTCTCTCTCCTGCCAGCTGTTGTAGACATGATGGAGAGATGGGAACAGGTCGGTAAATTTGTCATTTATTGGTACCAATTGGTTCATTCATAACTGAAGCATAGTAAACTGTTTTTACTACACTTCTGCTTCTAAATGAATGGGAGGCTCAGCACACAGCTATTCCTGTCCATTCATTCTGTGCAGCTGAGGCTACACAGATGGAAATTGAGAGCTGAGGTTTGTTTAAACCCCTGATCTCCCATCAAAGCCCCCCAACAGAGCTCCTAAAATTGTAAAAAAAAAATTGTAAAAGAAATAAAATTAAATGGTAAAAAAATAATAAAACTAAACTAAAAAACTACGGACACCAGTGAGTGAACTGGTGAACAGGATTGCAAAGGTTGCAATTGTGACCGGGCCCTGGCATTTCACCACCATGGGAAGGCCCGAAGACGGCAGAAAGGGGGCCCGCTGCAGAACTTGTGAAAGGGCCCCGCTGCGTTACCGTAATAAAGGGGCCTGCGATAGGAGTAAAGGGCCCCAGGATCAGTAGGAAGTAGGAAAGGTCCTGGCCAGGGATCAGGGGACCAGTCATAATTTCTTGCATTGGGGCCCTGAAGGTTCTAGTTACACCCTTGTTCATTGGTACATGCCTCCTCCCTTCTCCAAAGGGTCATTTGAATCATTATTGGTAAAAATATTGGACATTGCGGAAGTTCCCTTAATTTTTCCCTGTTGTATAGATACATAAATGCTCTATAATAGATCCATGGGGGTGGAACTATCCTACTCAGGAATATTTGTGCTGCTCTTATACCTGACTGATATGTTTCTAGAATCCCGGGATCTTTTTGCTATGGTTTAGGACAGTGGTCTCCAAACTGCAGCCCAGGGCCATACGTGGCCCTTTGCTTGCCTTTATCCAGCCCTTGGGGCACCATTCCTCCCACTGACATTAACAATGGGGCATAATTCCTGCCATTGACACCAACAGTGGGGCATTATTTCTTCCACTAACGCCAACAGTGGGGCACTATTCACCCACTGACATCAACAATGAGGCACTATTCTTCCCACTGACACCAATGATGGGGCATTGTTAATGACGCCAGGACAATTTCTACTCCCACTGGCCACAGTCTGGCTCCTCTAAAGTCTGAAGGATAGTAAACTGGCCCTTTGTTTAAAAAGTTTGGAGACCCCTGGTTTAAGAGATAAAATATGTTCCTAGAGCAATATCAGATCATTCTCTTCTTTTAGTCCTAATGCAAGGAGCTGGAAGTAATTTTAGAGTCTGGTGTCTTAAGCCCTATGTGGTTGGCTGGCCCTTTGGTAGAGGAACAATGTTCTACCTCTATGAAAAATTATTGGAGGGAAAATGCAAACTCGTCGAAGATCCCATTTCAGTGGGAGGTTTTTAAAGTGGTTGTCAACCTGTGACCACCACTTTTACCTACAGGTAAGCCTATAACAAGGCTTACCTGTAGGTTCCCTGCATATATCCTAAACTTGCACGATTTAGGAGTTATATAGTGTACTGTGATGTGCCCACATCATCGGGCACATGCGCAGTGAAGAAACAGCCTCTGTGCCGTTCCTTCACTGAGATCGTGCCGCGAGTGGTGGCACCTGTGCACATGCGCGGGAGTGACGTCACGTGACTCCGGACAGTCACAGAGCCGGAGATCGCGGCTCCGGAAGGAAGAGGGGCAGAAGATGGGCACTTCCTACTGCGGGGACATCGCAGGCTTCCAATGCAGGTAAGTGCCACATAATGGGCTAATATGCGATGCATACTAGCCCATTATACTTTTACATTGCAGGGTAATAAAGAGGAATAAAACCCATCAGGGTTTACTTCCTCTTTAAAACCATGTTATGTAGTACTATTGCAACTGCTATTGCTATCATGCAGTAATTTATAAGCCAAACGCATCACAAGAGAATCAATGTTTGGGGGCGGTTCATACCACAAATTCTGTGTTCCTGTGTTGTTGATGCGTTACAGTGCATTTTTACTCTTTTTCATCATCTCAGTTGAGAACATTTGAGGACATGTGCATTCTGGGGCATTTTTGATGCGTTTTGCCACATTCCAGATGCATGTCATACAGAAAAAATGCAACATGTTCTACTTTTGTTGACTGTACTGGAACACACTGCACTGGTGTGAACTAGAGCTATTGGAATCCATGTTAAACACTGTCCATGCATTTTTTGATGCAGAATACAAAATACTGGATTGCATCTGGTGTTACAAACTAGACCCATCTAGTTACTAGATCAATCTCCCGGTCGGCACAGTGAAACAGAAGTGCGCGAGCATTTCTCTTATGGCAAAGCCGGTAGAATGGAGATCTTTCCCATGTTCCTGCTGGCACACAGAGCGATAATGCTAATGTGCATGGGGTGATTAGGGAGGCACCGCCGGCACACCCTGTGTGCACGCCTATGCTAACACCTTTGTCTCCTTTTATACTAATCTCTACCAATCCATAGCACACTATACCCCTGTGGAATTAGATGTCTATCTATTCTAGATGGAATTAAACTACCTAAATTGACTCAGCACATAAACAGACTTTGGATGCCCTATCAGCTACAAAGTGAATATGGCTTTCTCTTCATTCTCCAACAATAAAACTCCAAGGTTAGATGGATTCCCTATTGAATGGTATAGGCAGTATAAACAGTTGTTAATTCCTCATCTCCTGACTACGTTTATACATGCCTTTGAGACAGGACATCTGCCTCTGTCGTTGACGAAGGCACTCATGGTTTTTATTCCAAAACCCCACAAAAACTACCTTCTTCTTTACACTTTACACATTAGCGACCCAGTTTAATTGGGTAATTTCAATGATAATTAACCACTTGCTGACTGCGCTATTGCCAAAAGATGGCTACAGCATGGTCATCCAGTTCTGGGAGGGTGTCTATTGACGTACCACACCCCCCTGCACGCCCCCTTCGGACACAGCTGATCACAGATTGAGGTAAAGGGCCAATCACAGAGGCCCTTTATCATGTGATCAGCTGCTTCCAATCACAGCTGATCCCATTTAAACAAATGCCGGTTATCAGCATTTCCTTTCTTCAGCGCTGTCACTGTTAGTAAAGCAAAGTCGATAACAGATTATCCTGTGACTGCACATATTTAACCTGATAATCAGGGCAGAGCCATCAGTGCCAATCAGTGTCCATCAGTGCAGCATATTAGTGCCCATCAGTGCCGCCTATCAGTACCCTTCAGTTTGACTCAAATGGCCATATATGTTGGAGGTATTGGCTATATTCAGTTTCTGTGCTGCTTTCATCTGCTGGGTATAATTAAAATGTGTTTTCCAGTGTCCTGCGAATTGGATGTGGTGTAAGCTGCATCCAATTTGCATAGGTGTGAACCCAGCCTAAATGTACAGATTAAGGGCTTCACTATATATGGCCTTGAAGAAAACATTTCCTTTTATGCTGATGACATGTAATAACCCTTGCAGGCCTCTTAAGCCTCGTACACACGGTTCGATGATCGTACGACCGAACGGCCCAAATCATATGTTGGCTGTTGTATCTAGCTTACTGACATGCACAAAACGATCGTATGACCAAGCCGAATGTAGTGACGTGTTATGAACGTATAAAGAGAAAGTTCAGGTGCATGTAATTAGCATCCGGCCGTTCCTGACTTCTGAGCATGCGTGTTTTGCACAATACAACTTGTTGGACCAACTTCTCTGTACACACGGTACAACAGTCATACGACCGCTTGTCGTACTACCAAAATTTTCTAGTCTGCTCATACAACTTCCGTTGTACGACCGTCGTACATAGGCTGTTCTAATCGCGCATACTAACGGTCGATTTAGCATACAACGGTCATTCGTACGACCTGTTGTATACGATCATCGACCCGTGTGTACAAGGCATTAGTGTCTCAAGATTGCTTACTATGTTTGATTGTAAATTTTGCAGTGTTTTCTGGATAAAACATAGAATAAAATTGTAGGACAAAGTGTGGGACTTTGAAAAGGTGCTGTACAAATTAAAAATAAAAACAGTCCAATTTATTATGCATGCTTAAAAACATTATAGCACCTCTCTTTGATCTCCTGATAAACACTCCATGTCAATTCATCTCTTGAACGCGGCCAAGACCTGTATACCAGCATTGTGGAAGCAAAAGTACTTCCCTGCACTCTCAATGTGGCTGGGTAAGGTGGCAGAGATCCACTCCATGGAACGTATTACTTCAAAGATGGGCAAAGAAGAAAAATTTAGACAGAAGTGGTTCCACTGGTCCTGATATACCTGTTCTGATGACTATGGCTTGGACCTTGCAGCAGAGGGATAGGGTTTCACTTCTACACCACAGTTTCCCTCCCTCTACGATATATATATATATATACATATATATATATATATATATACACAGTATCTGAGTATGCCCCATATTTTTGTAAATATTTCATTCTATCTTTTCATGTGACAACACTGAGAAATGACACTTTGCTACAATGTAAAGTAGTGTAAAGTGTACAGCTTGTATAACAGTGTAAATTTGCTGTCCCCTCAAACTAACTCAACACACAGCCATTAATGTCTAAACCATTGGCAACAAAAGTGATTACACCCCTAAGTGAAAATGTCCAAATTGGGCACAAAGTGTCAATATTTTGTGTAGCCACCATTATTTCCAGCACTGCCTTAAGCCACTTGGGCATGGAGTTCACCAGAGCTTCATAGGTTGCCACTGTCCTCTTCCACTCCTCCATGACGACATCAGGGAGCTGGTGGATGTTAGAGACCTTGCACTCCTCCACCTTCTGTTTGAGGATGGCCCACAGATGCTCAATAGCGTTTAGGTCTGGAGAGATGCTTGGCCAGTCCTTCACCTTTACCCTCAACTTGTTTAGCAAGGCAGTGGTCATCTTGGAGGTGTGTTTGGGGTCGTTATCATGTTGGAATACTACTTCAGTATGTCACAGTACATGTTGGCATTCATGGTTCCCTCATTGAACTGTAGCTCCCCAGTGTCGGCAGCACTCATGCAGCCCCAGACCATGACACTCCCACCACCATGCTTGACTGTAGACAAGACACACTTGTCTTTGTACTCCTCACCTGGTTGCCGCCACACATGCTTCACATCATCTGAACCAAATAAGTTTATCTTGGTCTCATCAGACCACAAGACATGATTCCAGTAATCCATGTCCTCAGTCTGCTTGTCTTCAGCAAACTGGTTGTGGGCTTTCTTGTGCATCATCTGTAGAAGAGGCTTCCTTCTTGGACAACAGCCATGCAGACCAATTTGATGCAGTGTGCGGCATATGGTCTGAGCACTGACAGGTTGACCCCCCCACCCTTCAACCTCTGCAGCAATGCTGGCAGTACTCATACATCTATTTCCCAAAGACAACCTCTGGATATGACGCTGCGCACGTGCACTCAACGTCTTTGGTCGACCACAGCGAGGCCTGTTCTGAGTGGAACATGTGCTGTTAAACTGCTGTATGGTCTTAGCCACCGTGCTGCAGCTCAGTTTCAGGGTCTTGGCAATCTTCTTATAGTCTAGGCCATTGTTATATAGAGCAACAATTCTTTTTTTCAGAGAGTTATTTACCATGAGGTGCCGTGTTGAACTTCCAGTGACCAGTATGAGAGAGCGATAGCACCAAATTTAACACACCTGCTCCCCATTCACATAGGGTTGCCACCTGTCCGGGATTCACCTGGACAGTTCGAGTTTTGAATCACGTGTCCAGGTTTCAGTCAACCTGAAACCCAGACACATTATTCAGACAGGAATGTGGCTTGGAACAGAGCTTGACGGGAGGGTGAGGGGACACTATGTGTGCTGTATTACTATTCTTTTTAGAGTGCCCAGAGGTGTCCAAGGTCTGTTACAATTCTATAATGTATACTAAAAACAAAATGTATTGTGTGCCGCTAAAGTGTTCGGGTTTGGCTTGAAGAAAAAGTGGCAACCCTACATTCACACCTGAGACCTTGTGACACTAACTAGTCACATGACACCGGGGAGAGAAAAAATGGCTAATTGGGCCGAATTTGGACATTTTCACTTAGGGTTGTACTCAGTTTTGTTGCCAGCAGTTTAGACATTAATGGCTGTGTGTTGAGTTATTTTGAGGGGACAGCAAATTTACACTGTTATACAAGCGGTACACGCACTACTTTACATTGTAGCAAAGTGTCATTTCATCAGTGTTGTCGCATGAAAAAATATAATAAAATACTTACAAAAATGTGAAGGGTGTACTCACTTTTGTGAGATACTGTATATATATATATATATATATATATATATATATATATATATATTCTTTTTTCATCTCCCTCTATTTTTCTATTTTCTAGTCTCCCTTTTTCCCTTCCTGGCTTAGTCCTGTATTTGTTTTTTTAATAGTCCCAGAGATGGGATTCCACTTCATGTTGTGTTGTTAGTTAAATGAGAAAATTGCTCAGATGGGGAACTATGGATTTGTCTGGTTGCTGTTGTTTAAACCATTGGTTACGCATACATACTACATGCTGTTTTCTGATAATGTACTTGTTCTGTTAGGTAGCCATTGTGGCCTGCCATATACCTGGTATTTTGTATCCCTATATCTTATGCCCTATCTGTAAGCAAATTCTTTAAATAAAGAATTTAAAAACATTATAGCGCACATCACATTAGGATATATCATTATACAGAACATATACCCTGTATATGGCCCTCATGACCCTGCATATATACAACACTGCAACACAACACAATTGAATACATTTCATACAAGAGAGAAGATACACTCCTGAGACATGAATAGATTGCCATAGTACTGTATCCATCTGGGGGGCGGGTTATGTTCCAATACATTTCGTGGAGAACTTCTTCAGGAGGACAGGGTATTGGTGACGAAAACAAATACATATCCAGGACTGTGCAAACGTTTTAGGCAGGTGTGAAAAAATGCTGTAAATTAAGAATGCTTTCAGAAGTAGAAGTGTTAATAGTTTATTTTATTAACAAAGTTGAAAGTAAATTAACAGAAGAAAATTTCAAAACAATATTTGATGTGACCCCCTTTGCCTTCAAAACAGCATAAATTATTTTAGGCACACTTGCACGCAGTTTTTGGAGGAACTCAGCAGGTAGGTTGTTCCAAACATCTTGGAGACCTAACCACTGATCTTCTGTGGGCGTAGACTGCCTCAAATCCTTTCTGTCTCTTCATGTAATCCCAAACAGACTTGATTTTAAGATCAGGGCTTTGTGGTGGCCAAACCATACAGGAATCCTTCACGCTGAAGATAGTTCTTAATGACATTGGCTGTATGCTTGGCATTGTTGTCCTGCTGCAGAATAAATTTGGGGCCAATCACATGCCTCCCTGATGGTATGGCATGATGGATAAATATCAGTCTGTATTTCTCAGTATTGAGGACACCATTGATCCTGACTAAAGCCTAGTACACACGATGAGAGCTATGAGGAAAGATTAGAGGAACTGAATTTATTCTCGCTTGAGAAAAGGAGATTAAGGGGGGATATGATCAACATGCAAAAATACATAAGGGGCGCATATAGTGAACTTGGTGTTGAGTTATTCACATTAAGATCATCACAGAGGACATGAAGGCACCCTTTATGCCTAGAGGAAAACAGATATCATCTTCAAATATGGAAAGGTTTCTGCACAGTAAGAGCTGTGAAAATGTGGAATGGACTCCCTCCAGAGGTGGTTCTGTCCAGCTCAGGTAAATTGCTTTAACCACTTCCATACAGGACACTTCCTTCCCAGACCAATTTTCAGCTTTCAGTGCTCTCACACTTTAAATGACAATTACTCAGTCATGCTACACTGTACCAAACAAAATTTTTATAATTTTTTTTCTCACAAATAGAGCGTTCTTTTGGTGGTATATAATCACTGGTGGGTTTTTTATTTTTTTCAATATAAGCGAAAAAGTAGGGAACATTTTGAAAAAAAAACCCCTTTTTTTACGTTTATATTTTTTTGCAAAAAAAGTCAGTTTTCTTCATAAATTTGGGCCATAATTTATACTGCTACATATCTTTGGTAAAAATAACCCAAATTAGTGGATATTATTTAGTCTCTGTGAAAGTTATAGAGTCTACAAGCTATGGTGCAAACCATTGAAAATTGATCACACCTGATGTACTGACCACCTATCTCATTTCTTGAGACCCTAACAAGCCAGGAAAGTACAAATACCCCCCAAATGACCCCTTTTTGGAAAGTAGACATTCCAAAGTATTTAGTAATAGGTATGGTGAGTATTTTGAAGTTGTAATTTTTTTCCCACAATGCTTTGCAAAATGAAGAATTTTTTATTTTTTTACACAAAATTGTTATAACAAGTTATTTCTCACACGCAACATATGCATATTTGCAATGACACCCCAAAATACATTCTGCTACTCCTCCTGAGTATGGCGATACCCCATGTGGGAGACCTTTACACAGCCTGGCCACATACAAAGGCCAAATATTGAAGTAGCACCTTCAGGCGTTCTACGAGCGTTCTACGAGCATAAATTACACATCTCATTTCTCAGCCACCTATTATACTTTTGAAGGCCCTGGAGCACCAGGACAATGGAATTGCCCACAAAATGACCCCATTTTGGAAAGCAAACACCCTAACGCCCTAACGTATAATCTATGAGGCATAATGGGTCTTTTGAACGGTTCATTTTTTTCCAGAAGTTTTCGGAAAATATTGGGAAAAAAATGAAAATGCATTTTTTTAACACAAAGTTGTCAATTTATAAGACATTTCCAACACATAGCATGTACATAGCAAAAATGACACCCCAAAATACATTCTGCTACTCCTCCTGAGTATAGCGATACCAAATGTGTCAGACTTTTACACAGCCTGGCCACATACAGAGGCCCAACATTGAAGTAGCACCTTTAGGCGTTCTATGAGCATAAATTACACATCTCATTTCTCAACCACCTATTGCACTTTTGAAGGCCCTGGAGCACCAGGACAATGGCATTGCCCACAAAATGACCCCATTTTGGAAAGCAAACATCCTAACGTATAATCTGTGAGGCATAATGAGTCTTTTGAACATGTCATTTTTTTCCAGAAGTTTTTGGAAAATGTGGAAAAAAAGGAAACCTAATTTTTTTTTACACAAAGCTGTCCATTTATAAGATATTTCCAACACATAGCATGTACATAGCAAAAATGACACCCCAAAATACATTCTGCTACTCCTCCTGAGTATGGGGATACCACATGTGTGAGGCTTTTACACAGCCTGGCCACATACACAGGCCCAACATTGAAGTAGCACCTTTAGGCGTTCTATGAGCATAAATTACACATCTCATTTCTCAACCACCTATTACACTTTTGAAGGCCCTGGAGCACCAGGACAATAGAATTGCCCACAAAATGACCCCATTTTTGAAAGCAAACACCCCAATGTATATTCTTTGAGGCATTATGAGTCTTTTGTACGGTTAATTTTTTTCTACAAGTCTTTGAAAAACGCGGAAAGAAAATAAAAACGTTTATTTTTACACAAAGTGGTCAATTTATAAGATATTTCTAACACATAGCATTTACATAGCAAAAATTACACCCCAAAATGCATTCTGCTGTTCGTCCCGAGTATGGTGATACCACATGTGTGAGACTTTTACACAGCCCGGCCACATAGAGAGGTCCAACATGCAGGGAGCACCATCAAGCATTCTAGGAGCATAAAATACACAAAAAATATCCTAATGACCTATTACACTTTTGAAGGCCCTGGAGCACCAGGACAGTGGAATTACTCACAAAATGACCCCATTTTTGAAAGCAAACACCCAACGTATATTCCGTGAGGCATTATGAGTCTTTTGTACGGTTCATTTTTTTCCACAAGTTTTCGGAAAATGTGGAAAGAAAACGAAACGTATTTTTTTTTACACAAAGTTGTCAATTTATATGATATTTCTAACACATAGCATGTACATAGCAAAAATTACCCCCCAAAATAAAGTTCTGCTACTTGTCCCAAGTTTGGCGATACCACATGTATGAGACTTTTACACAGCCCGGCCAAATAGAGAGGTCCAGCATTGAAGTAGTACCTTCAGGCGTTCTAGGAGCATAAATTACACATCTAATTTCATTCCTACCTATCACACTTTTGAAGGTCCTGGAGCACCAGGACAATGGAATTACCCACAAAATTACCTCATTTTGGAAAGCAAACACCCCAATGTATATTTTATGAGGCATGGGCTGCAGATACGTACTCGGGTACTCTTATGGGCTGCAGATACGTACTCGGGTACTCTGATGGATTAGTAAAAGGTACTCGGGTACTCTGATGGGCTGGTAAAAAGTTCTCAGGTACACTAATGGGCTAGTGACAGGTACTCGGGTACTCAGATGGTCTGGTGTCAGGTACTTGCGTACTCAGATGGGCTGGTGACAGGTACTAGGGTACTCAGATGGGCTAGTGACAGGTGCTAGGGTACTCAGATGGGCTAGTGACAGGTACTCAGATGGACTGGTGACAGGTACTCGGGTACTCTGATGAGCTGGTGACAGGTACTCGGGTTCTCAGAAGGGTTGGTGACAGGTACTCGAGTACTCGTATGGTTTGGTGACAGGTACTCGGTTACTCTGATGGGTTGGTGACATGTGCTCAGGTACTCTGATGGGCTGGTGACAGATACTCGGGTACTCTGATGGGCTTGTGACAGGTACTCAGGTACTCTGATGGGCTAGTGACAGGTACTTGTGTACTCATATGGGTTGATGACAGTTACTCGGGTACTCTGATGGGTTGGTGACAGGTACTCGGGTACTCTGATGGGTTGGTGACATGTGCTCGGGTACTCTGATGGGCGGTGACAGATACTCGAGTACTCTGATGGGCTTGTGACAGGTACTTGTGTACTCAGATGGGTTGATGACAGGTACTCGGGTACTCTGATGGGTTGAGGACAGGTACTCGGGTGCTCTGATGCGCTGGTGACAAGTACTCGGGTACTCTGATGGGCTGATGACAGGTACTCGGGTACTCTGATGGGCTGGTGACAGGTACTCGGGTACTCTGATGAGCTGGTGACAGGTACTCGTGTACTCTGATGGGCTGGTATTCGGGTACTCTGATGGGTTGGTAATAGGTACTCGGGTACTCTGATGAGATGGTGACAGGTGCTCCGGTACTCTGATGGGCTGTGACAAGTACTCGGGTACTCTGATGGGTTGGTGACAGGTACTCGGGTAATCTGATGGGTTGGTGACAGGAACTCGGTTAATCTGATGGGCTGGTGACAGGTACTCGAGTACTCTGATGGTCTGGTGACAGGTGTTCGGGTACTCTGATGGGCTGGTGACAGGTACTCAGATGGGCTAGTGACAGGTACTTGGATACTCAGATGGGCTAGTGACAGGTACTAGGGCACTCAGATGGGCTAGTGACAGGTACTCAGATGGACTGGTGACAGGTACTCGGGTACTTTGATGGACTGGTGACAGGTACTCGGGTACCCTGATGGGCTGGTGACAGGTACTCGGGTACTCAGATGGGCTGATGACAGGTACTCGGGTACTCTGATGGGCTGGTGACAGGTACTCAGGTACTCTTATGGGCTGGTGACAGGTACTCATGTACTCTGATGGGCTGGTATTCGGGTACTCTGATGGGTTGGTAACAGGTACTCGGGTACTCTGATGAGATGGTGACAGGTGCTCAGGTACTCTGATGGGTTGGTGACAGGTGCTCGGGTACACTGATGGATTGGTGACAGGTACTCGGGTACTCTGATGGATTGGTGGCAGGTACTCGGGTACTCAGATGGGCTGGTGACAAGTACTCGGGTACTCTGATGGGCTGGTGACAGGTACTTGGGTACTCTGATGGGCTGGTGACAAGTACTCGTGTACTCTCATGGGCTGGTGACAGGTACTCGGGTACTCAACTGGGTTGATGACAGGTACTCGGGTACTCTCATGGGCTGGTGACAGGTACTCGAGTACTCTGATGGGCTGGTGACAGGTACTTTCGTACTCAGATGAGTTGATGACAGGTACTCGGGTACTCTGATGGGTTGATGACAGGTACTCGGGTACTCTGATGGGCTGTGACAAGTACTCGGGTACTCTGATGGGTTGGTGACAGGTACTCAGGTAATCTGATCGGTTGGTGACAGGTACTCGGTTAATCTGATGGGTTGGCGACAGGTACTCAAGTACTCTGATGGTCTGGTGACAGGTTTTGGGGTACTCAGATGGGCTAGTGACAGGTACTTGGATACTCAGATGGGCTAGTGACAGGTACTCAGATGGGCTGATGACAGGTACTCCGGTACTCAGATGGGCTGGTGACAAGTATTTGGGTACTGTGAGGGATTGGTGACAGGTGCTCGGGTACTCTGATGGATTGGTGGCAGGTACTCGGGTGCTCAGAGGTGCTGGTGACAAGTTCTCGGGTACTCTGATGGGCTGGTGACAGGTACTCAGGTACTCTGATGGGCTGGTGACAAGTACTCATGTACTCTCATGGCCTGGTGACAGGTACTCGTGTACTCAGATGGGTTGATGACAGGTACTCAGGTACTCTCATGGGCTGGTGACAGGTGCTCAGATGGGTTGGTGACAGGTACTCGGGTACTCTGATGGGTTGGTGACAGGTACTCGTGTACTCAGAAGGGTGGGTATTCGGGTACTCTGTTGGGTTGGTAACAGGTACTCGGGTACTCTGATGAGATGGTGACAGGTGCTCGGGTACTCTGATGGGTTGGTGACAGGTGCTCAGGTACTCTGATGGGTAGGTAACAGGTACTCGGGTACTCTGATGACATTGTGACAGGTGCTCGGGTACTCTGATGGGTTGGTGACAGGTATTCGGGTACTCAGATGGGTTGGTGACAGGTACTCGGGTACTTTGATGGGTTGGTGACAGGTACTTGGGTACTCTGATGGGCTGGTGACAAGTACTCGGGTACTCTCATGGGCTGGTGACAGGTACTCAGGTACTCAGATGGTTGATGACAGGTACTCGGGTACTGTGATGGGTTGGTGACAGGTACTTGGGTACTCAGATGGGTTGGTGATAGGTACTCGGGTACTCAGATGGGCTGGTGACAGGTACTCGGGTACTCAGATGAGTTGATGACAGGTACTCTGGTACTTTGATGGGCTGGTGACAGGTACTTTCATACTCAAATGGGTTGATGACAGGTACTCGGGTACTCTGATGGGTTGATGACAGGTACTCGGGTACTCTGATGGGCTGTGACAAGTACTCGGGTACTCTGTTGGGTTGGTGACAGGTACTCGGGTAATCTGATGGGTTGGTGACAGGTACTCGGTTAATCTGATGGGTTGGCGACAGGTACTCAAGTACTCTGATGGTCTGGTGACAGGTGTTCGGGTACTCAGATGGGCTAGTGACAGGTACTTGGATACTCAGATGGGCTAGTGACAGGTACTCAGATGGACTGGTGACAGGTACTCGGGTACTCTGATGTACTGGTGACAGGTACTCGGGTACTCTGATGGGCTGATGACAGGTACTCGGGTACTCAGATGGGCTGGTGACAGGTAATTGGGTACTCTGAAGGATTGGTGACAGGTGCTCGGGTACTCTGATGGATTGGTGGCAGGTACTCGGGTGCTCAGAGGTGCTGGTGACAAGTTCTCGGGTACTCTAATGGGCTGGTGACAGGTACTCGGGTACTCTGATGGGCTGGTGACAAGTACTCATGTACTCTCATGGCCTGGTGACAGGTACTCGTGTACTCAGATGGGTTTATGACAGGTACTCGGGTACTCTCATGGGCCGGTGACAGGTACTCAGATGGGTTGGTGACAGGTACTCGGGTACACTGATGGGTTTGTGACAGGTACTCGTGTACTCAGAAGGGTGGGTATTCGGGTACTCTGTTGGGTTGGTAACAGGTACTCGGGTACTCTGATGAGATGGTGACAGGTGCTCGGGTACTCTGATGGGTTGGTGACAGGTGCTCAGGTACTCTGATGGGTAGGTAACAGGTACTCGGGTACTCTGATGACATCGTGACAGGTGCTCGGGTACTCTGATGGGTTGGTGACAGGTACTCAGGTACTCATTGGGTTGGTGACAGGTACTCGGGTACTTTGATAGGTTGGTGACAGGTACTTGGGTACTCTGATGGGCTGGTGACAAGTACTTGGGTATTCTCATGGGCTGGTGACAGGTACTCGGGTACTCAGATGGTTGATGACAGGTACTCGGGTACTGTGATGGGTTGGTGACAGGTACTTGGGTACTCAGATGGGTTGGTGACAGGTACTCGGGTACTCAGATGAGTTGATGACAGCTACTCGGGTACTTTGATGGGCAGGGGACAGGTATTCGGGTATTTTAATGGGCAGGTGACAGGTACTCGGGTACTTTGATGGGTTGGTGACAGGTACTGGGGTACTCTGATGGGCTGGTGACAAGTACTCAGGTACTTTGATGGGCGGGTGACAGGTACTCGGGTACTTTGTTGGGTGGGTGACAGGTACTCAGGTATTTTGATGGGCAGGTGACAGGTACTCGGGTACTCTGATGGGTTGGTGACAGGTACTCGGGTACTCTGATGGGCTGGTGACAGGTACTCTGGTACTTTGATGGGCGTGTGACAGGTACTCGGGTACTTTGATGGGCAGGTGACAGGTACTCGGGTATATTGATGGGCAGGTGACAGGTACTCTGATGGGCTGTGACAGGTACTTTGATGGGGTGGTGACAGGTACTCTTTACTACTGGGGGGGGCAATCAGTGTGATTGGTACACACAGTAAGCGGTAACGAGCTGTTACCGATATCTCCTCCTCACACACGATCGGTGTGTGAAGAGGAAAACCCGGTAACAGCTCGTTACCGCGGTTTGTTGTCATTCTGTGACCGGCTGTGATTGGACACAGCCAGTCACGTGGTATAGAGCCAATTTCATTGGCTCTTTACCCTGACCGGGGTTGGACTTTGTCCAAGGGACAAGCCTGAACCCCGATCCCCGCACTGCGTGCCCCAGGGGGCGTGCACGAGCGGCGTGCACACCGTCGCTTTGTTATGGTCGGAAGTGACTGGCTGTGATAGGGCACAGCCGATCACATGGTAAAGAGCCAATTTTACTGGCTCTTTACCCCGATCATGGAAGGCTAGAGTCCCAAGGGACTCGCCTGATCCCCGATCGCCGCGCTGCCGCGAAAACGTGAGGACGTCATATGACATCCACCCAGTATGGGGAGTGCACCTTGCAGGCGTATTATCACTATACGCCAGTAAGGAGGTTGTTAAGAAAGGCCTAGATTCTTTCCTTAATGTACATAATATAACTGGGTACTGACATATATAGGTAAAGTTGATCCAGGGAACATCTGATTGCCTCTCGGTGAATCAGGATGAAATATTTTTCCCCCGCTGTAGCAAATAGGATCATGCTTTTCTGGGGTTTTTCGCCTTCCTCTGGATCAACTGTGGGTATAGGATTGTGTATATGGGATTGTATGATATTTTTTTTTTTTTTTATGGTTGAACTAGATGGTCTTTTTTCAACCTGACTAACCATGTAACTATGTAACTATGATCTCCGTTTTTTTTTTTTTTGCATGCTATTTTCCATATCGAAAACGAATAGGTTACCAAAGTACAAAAATTCTCGTACGACAGAATAAAAATTTGGAAGTGATGTAATGTATTTGTATTGTATTTTCGGACGAAAACTGTACTGATCAAACAAAAATCGTACAATGTGGTATCAGATTTTCATGTTTGTCCCTTCGGAAAATTTCGGGCAAAAGCAGTGCTTTAACGATTAGACTATTGTACGATCGCTTTGAAAGTATATTTTTTTATGATTTACTGATCGTGTGTACTGGCCTTACATATCCAACTCCATTTACAAAAATGCAGCCCCAAACTTGCAAGCAACCTACATCATGCTTCACTGTTGCCTGCAGACACTCATTATTACCTCTCTTCAGTCCTTCGCAAACAAACTGCCTCCTGATACAGTCAAATATTTAAAATTTTGACTCATCCATCTAGAACAGCTGCTGCCATTTTTCTGCACCCCAGTAGTTCCTATGTTTTCCTGCTTAGTCGCTGAGCCTTGTTTCTGCGTCAGTGGTATGACTTTTTTGCTGCAGTTCTTCCATAAAGAAAACTTCCAGACAGATTTCTCTGGACTGTAGATAGGTGTACTTGGTTACCTCTGGTTTCTGCCAGTTCAGTGCTGATGGCACATCTTACGATGTTGAAGAGAAAGTAAGCATAACGTGTCTTTCACCTGCTGCATTAAAGTGGATGTAAACCCCCCATATAGGCAGTGAAGTGAACAGCCTCAGATGATACACAGAGATGACACAAACCTCCCTTTATAAGTCTTGTATGTATATCTTCTGTCTTCCCTTTGATAAACTGTTTAGAAAATGCACGTTCTGTTAAATTTTCCACTTCCTCATTCCTATCTGGGAGGAATTGATAGCTGGACACTGTGAGAGACTATGAGAAACTTGATTGGAGGAAAGGCACACACCCCCTCCCCACACATGCAGAGCTCTGACTGTGTTTTGTTTAGCAGCCTGCTAATCTATTTTTAGTAACTCCCACGACTCTAATTTCTATGTCCCGACTAACCAGACCTAGTGAGAACTTATCAGACTGATAACAGAGCTATGGAAGAAGTAACAAAACATTACAGACAGATATGCCCAGCTCAAATTTCATGAATCGGGTTTACATCCACTTTAAGTTACATCAGATGATCACTGTGTCTATGGTTCTCAACGTTGCCTGTTTTTTTATGCTTCTTCAAAAGAGCTTGAACAGCGCATCTTGAAACCCCAGTCTGCTTTGAAATCTTTGCCAGGGAGCAGGGGCATTGCTAGGGGGTGGCTATTGGGGCTACAGACCCGAGTCAGGGGCCTATAGCCCCGAGTCTCTTACCGGGTGGGTGCAGTTCTGCAATTTGCAGGAATGTCCCGGTCTGGAATGCATTAGGCAGGGGCAGACTGAGCCATGGTGGCGCTGGCTCCAGCTCTGCCCTCGCCTCCACCTAAAGTATGGGGAGGCTCTCTGGGTACCCTGATTTATGGGGAGGAACTCTGGGGACCCTGATATATGTGGAGGTTCTCTGGGACCCTGATGTATAGGGGGGTTCTCTGGGGACCCTGATGTAAGGTGGGGCTCTCTGTGGACCCTGATGTAAGGAAGAGGCTCTCTGTGGACCCTGATGTAAGAAAGGGGCTCTCTGGGGATTCTGATGTAAGGAAGGGGCTCTCTGGGGACCCTGATGTAAGGAAGGGGCTATCTGGGGACCCTGATGTAAGGAAGGCCTCTCTGGGGACCCTGTTGTAAGGAAGGGGCTCTCTGGGGACCCATGTATATTATATACATGTGTATACCCGCTCAAGCATATGACTCTACTTAGTTGCTATGGGCTCTAGCCCCAGAACTTTTGTAGACCTAGCAACGCCCCTGCCAGGGAGAGACCTTGCTGATGCTGTATACCTTGTGTTTGTTGCTCTGCTCAGTCTTGCCTTGGTGTATTACCAAGAGAGAGTTTGCCTGTTCCTCACCCAGTCCTAATCCTCATACAGAGCTGTTTCTGTTTCAGCTAATGACTGTGTTTCAACCTACATATGAAATTAATAATCATTAGCACCTGCTTGGTATAATTGATTAATCATACACCTGACTCTAATCCTACAAAATCCCTGACTTTGTACAAATGTGCAAAGTGTAAAAGTGTAACAAATTATACTGGTTTGAAGCCAAAGGGTAGTTACACCAAATATTGATTTGATTAAGGCTGCATTCACACCTGAGTGTTTTGTAGCTTGAAGCTACAAAACGCTGGGGGGGGGGGGGGAAATCAACGATTCTCTATGGAGTCCGTTCACATCTCCACTCAAAAATGCCTGAAGCCAAAAGCCTGAAAACGCCTGAAGCTCAAACAAGTTCTGGAAGTATTTTTGTAGCTTGATTTGGGCGTTTTTCTACTTTTTACATTGGTGACCTTTTGACCTGTACAAAATCGCGGCAAAAATCACGGTAAAAACGCGTGTATTTCTGCCTGAAAACGCTACGCCCAAGTGTAAATGCAGCCTTAGATTTTTCTTCTGTTCGCTCATTTTGCATTTTGTAAATTGTTAAAAATAAACAAATAAAACTATATTTCTGAAAGCATTCTTACTTTACAGCATTTCTTCACACCTGTATAAAACTTTTGCACAGTATGTACATTACATTATATAAGTAATACATACACATAAAATAAGATCAAGACATCATAACTTGTTTATTACTCACAACGACATGTACAGCACAAAGCACAATGAGACTAGGTGTGGATAGACACTGCGTGGCACAGGGCCCAGGGGGAGAGAAGGAGCAAGCAAGGGTAGCGAAGGGTGCAGAAATTCGTTGCGTGTCTTTGCGGATTCTTGGTATAGCTGGCAAGCAAAAGGGAACAACCTGTTAAAAATTCCTACTTCACCGTGGTTGAATCCTGAAATCAAGGAATTCTTTAACTATCAAGATGCCCCCTAGGGTGAATTTGGTGTAAAATATTTATATCAGTTATATGTACAGGGAGTATTTACAATTTTCACTGCCTTTCAATCTGAATTTCAGCTGTCCATTATGGCCTTTTCTGAAATTTACAAAGTAGACATGCCGCAAGGGCTCATTTGGGACTTGGAGTGGAATGGTCTTCTCCTCCTCCAAATTAAAATAATGACTTTTGTGGTCGGATCATCAAAAACTGACCTATACCTAATATTCCATCCTCAAACACTCAAAAACTAAAAGACTGACCCAGATATAAAATCTTTGGCAAGCTGATGTAGTAGATCTCCAAAAGGATGCTATCTTTTAATATGTAATGTAAGATTGGGGTTATTAGACTCAAGCGGTAGGTGCGTTTTAAATGAGTGCAATAGTCTAAAACTTTATTTTTAAGGGCATGGTAGACCACTTTTATTTTAAAATACGGAGAAACTCACTCAGTAGCCCATGCATGGGATTCCACCATTGCTTTGACTTGCACATGCAGAATACATCAGCCTCCTGGCTTATTCTCTTGCCACACGGCTGCTTCAGGCCTCCAGCCTAGGCCTTAGGCCTGCTACTCAGACCAAAAGAATTCCTTAGAGTCAAGCTCTCTCCTAGCTTACCCACGATCAGCTCCTTGCTGCTCTGTCACAGACTAAGTCTGCCTCCTGTATACATGCACACTCTGGCTGCTCCATGAAGCCTCTCTCACTCCTGGAGAGGTGGGGAGCATAGGCGTCGTAACCCCCAGGCTAAGGGGACTACAGCCCCGAGGGTGCCCCCGAAAAGCCCCGGGGCTCGGGGCAGTCTAATTGCATTATTAGCCCCGACCCGCCATTAAAAAAGAAATCCTGACGCAGGGGCGTCAGGGACGTGTGCCGTCCATTACAGGGCGCCGCCGGCCCGCCGGGACTCAGTTACACTGCGGGCAGCACCAGGTGGCTATGATGAACGTCACACTTACTCACGTGTGACCTCAATTAAAGGACACACTGGAGACACCCTGATGGAAGAGGCACGCTGCTGGGGGACACCTGATGGAAGAGGCATGCTGCTGGGGAACACCTGATGGAAGAGACAGGCTGCTGGGGGACACCTGATGGAAAGGCATGCTGCTGGGGGACACCTGATGTAAGAGGCACGCTGCTGGGGGACACCTGATGGAAGAGGTACGCTGCTGGGGAACACCTGATGTAAGAGGCACTCCGCTGGGGACACCTGATGGCATCCGGTGGCAGGCGATGGTGGCAAGTGACACACCCTGGGCTCCCACTAATTCTGCATTGTGGTGAGTTGAATGGTTTAATTTTATATTTCAATGTAATATAAGAAATAATGCGCTTCAATCATCCTGACACCATAACAACCATGGTGCCGGGATGATTGAAGCACTAACACCAGGTGTTTGGAGTATCTTTATCTTCTGATTGTTAAACTGTCTAGATAACACATATTACTATTATGGTGTAGGATCGGGGCCTTCTGTCCCCTCCATCCCTCTTTCTTTCCTTCCTTCTCTTCTCTCTCCTTCCCTCCCTATTTCTTTCTTTCTTTCTTCCTTCCTCCATCCCTCGTTCATCTTAGACTCAAACCACACCACCTTTGAGTCACACCCCCTTTAAGCCACGCCCACAATTTAGTTTAAACCACGCCCATTTCCACTGCGGCGCACTCCACGCACCGCATTTCTTCAAGCTCAAGCCCCTGGTCTTTTTCCCACATAGCAACGCCTCTGGTGGGGAGTCCACCTGACTCCCTTGCACAGACTTCCTGTCTGTTGGATGGGGCCCTGAGCCATGGTCAGGTCACCACTAAATAGCCCAGCACACAGCTGTGCAATCAGCATGCCTGTCTCTGCAATAATCTGGCGTAACCCAGCAATCTTCCAGGTAGCACAGGGTCCCACTGTCACAGTAAATTATTATTGGGTTTTTCTTTTCTATTATGTGGTATACTTACAGTATCTCACAAAAGTGAGTACACTCCTCACATTTTTGTAAATATTTTATTATACCTTTTCATGTGACAAAACTGAACACATGACACTTTGCTACAATGTAAAGTAGTGAGTGTACAGCTTGTATAACAGTGTAAATGTGCTGTCCCCTCAAAATAACTCAACAGCAGCCATTAATGTCTAAACCACTGGCAACAAAAGTGAGTACACCCCTAAGTGAAAATGTCCAAATTGAGCGCAAAGTGTCAATATTTAGTGTGGCCACCATTATTTTCCAGCACTGCCTTAACCCTCTTGGGCATGGAGTTCACCAGAGCTTCACAGGTTGCCACTGGAGTCCTCTTCCACTCCTCCAAGATGACATCACGGAGCTGATGGATGTTAGAGACTATGCGCTCCTCCACCTTCCTTTTGAGGATGCTCCACAGATACTCAATAGGGTTTAGGTCTGGAGACATGCTTGGCCAGTCCATCACCTTTACCCTCAGTTTCTTTAGCAAGACAGTGGTCATCTTGGAGGTGTGTTTGGGGCCATTATCATGTTGGAATACTGCCCTGCGGCCCAGTCTCAGAAGGGAGGGGATCATGCTCTGCTTCAGTATGTCACAGTACATTATGGCATTCATGGTTCCCTCAATGAACTGTAGTTCCCCAGTGCTGGCAGCACTCATACAGCCCCAGACCATGACACTCCCACCACCATGCTTGACTGTAGGCAAGACACACTTGTCTTTGTATTCCTCACCTGGTTGCCGCATCACACACTTGACACCCTCTGAACTAAATACTTTTATCTTGATCTCATCAGACCACAGGACATGGTTCCAGTAATCCATGTCCCAAGTCTGCTTGTCTTCAGCAAATTGTTTGCGGGCTTTCTTGTGCATCATCTTTAGAAGAGGCTTCCTTCTGGGAGGACAGCCATGCAGACCAATTTGGCAATCCTATAGCCTAAGCCATCTTTATGTAGAGCAACAATTCTTTTTTTTCAGATCCTCAGAGTTCTTTGCCATGGGATGCCATGTTGAACTTCCAGGGACCAGTATATGAGAGTGAGAGCGATAACACCAAATTTAACACACCTGCTCCCCATTCACACCTAAGACCTTGTAACACTAATGAGTCACATGACACCGGGGAGGGAATATGGCTAATTGGGCCCAATTTGGACATTTTCACTTAGGGATATTTACAAAAATGTGAATGATGTACTCACTTTTGGATATTCTGGATATCTACATCACTTTGGTTATCTCCTCTACAGATAATAATTTAGCTTACATATTTGCACTGGATATATTCTACGCCTCCCAGGATTTTTCAAAATGGACAGATTGACCTCCCCCACCTGTCAAGAGTGCTGTGTTCCTTCTTTCTTTCATATGGTTTGGGCATAAAATAAGAAACTTTTGGTCTGAGGTTATCATGGATGTACCCAACATTTGTAAACCCTCAAGATGCCTTCAAGGATATATAAATGATCCTGATAAGTCTACACACTTTAGGCTTCTTATCCGTTTCTCTGTACTTTTATGCAAAGAAATACAGCATATTATGATGAAAATATCCTGACCCACTCAATATCTCTATTTGGGAATCACTTTGGTAATCAGGCTTGACCTTTATACAAAAAAACCTTTGAAGCTACAGGGTGTCCAAAACATTTTGATAAGGTATGGTCACTGTGGGTAGTGTAGCTGGGTGCTCTGCATGCTGCTGGAGAAGCAGGCTGTGTGTGTGTGTGCGCCGCTCTCCTTCTTTCTCCCCCACTGCCAGTGTGTAGCCAGATGCGCTGCTGGCTGCATGTGTGAGGCTCTATCTAAATTTCACCACTCAAACCCCTCTCTTCTGGCAGCATCAGAGAGATTGCTGTGTTCTGGTTTCACAGCAGCTGCTGCACTGCGACAAAGCAGCCGTGTGTGTGTGTTCCTACTCCCCCCCAATGGAGGTTCTCTGCAGCAGCTCTCTCCCTCCTTCTTGGAAGACGTTACAGAGCCTGGGATCATGGGACATGTAGTCTACAAGGAGCACTTGAAGGAGCACTGGGCTTGAATACTCAGGATTCTCTGCACACAGAGGAGGGGAGGACAGAACTTTTCCTGGACAATTCTGCGGCGATCTGGGCTGAACAGCGCCAGGAGTCAGAGAGTGTAGACCTGTTGCTGGGGGTGTCTGTACCAGGGAGACAACCACAGAGGGCTGGTGCATGTCCATAGAGGACTGAGCCACTGAGTGCCTCCTAAGCTACAAACTGTGAGGTACAGTCCAGCTGCTCTCACCTGTCTGTGCCCACATTCAGAGAAACATAGCTGGGGAAAGTCTGGACCCTGGGACTGAGTGTTTGTGAGAACCTGATCGTGAGGACTGAGCCTTCTGTGACAACAGACCGCCAAGCATAGTGGACCAGATCCCTTGCATACAAGGAGTGGTGCCCATAGTTAACACCAGTAGAGACTGCCCCTTACTTAACAGCCCTATCATTCATCCCTTGTGTACAGCTTGTTATTATTATTATTATACAGGATTTATACAGTGCCAACAGTTTGTGCAGAGCTTTACAATGTAGAGGGGGACAGTACAATTACAATACAGTTCAATACAAAAGGGAAAGGAGAACCCTGCTCGTGGATCTTACAATCTAAAGGGAGGGGGAGGTGGTACCAATGGTAATAGCTGCAGGGGATGATCTGATGGTGGTGGCTTGAGTATGGTTCTTAGGTGGAGGTGGGGTAGGCTTCCCTGAATAAGTGAGTTTTCAAGGATCGCCTAAAGGCGGACAGGGCTGGGGTTGACCGGGCATACTGGGGCAGGGAGTTCCCGAGAATGGGAGAGCCTCTGGAGAAGTCCTGGAGGCGAGCATGGGTATTTAAAAGTGAGATGGGTCTATAAGACTTAGGGAATTCCAGATCCTCCCCTGGCTTCAGTAAGACCACCATTACTGCTTCATACATGGATCCCAGGAAATTATCTTGATCTTGTGCATCTATGATCGTATGGAGTAACTCCGGTAAAAGTATGTCCCCAAAGTTTTTATACAACTCTATCGGTAAGCCATCATTACTTTAGAATTAGGAAATGTGGCCAGTGCAGTTTTTAATTCCTCTAGTGTAATGGGTGCGTTCAACATTACCTTGTCTGTTCCCTAAATCTTCGGAACTTGGATCCCCTCTAAGAATGCAGACAATTCCTCTGTAGGGTAGGACACTTTAGAGGAGTAAACACCTTTAAAGAAGGTACAAAACCTTTGCATAATTGAGGTAGTGTCTGTGACAACCTGGTGCGGGGCAACAGCCAACCGGTGTATAACCAGAGGCGGTTGTTGTGACTTGGCTATTGTGGGCAGCATATGTCCAGTTTTCTCCCCCCTCTTCAAAGTACGTTTGTGAAGCGAAGAAGAATTTGCTTTCTGTTTGCTGGTGCTGTGCAGTGCGATAAAATGTTTGTGCATCTATCCATTACCTCTCACTATCCTGTGTGGGTGCTCTCAAAAATTCCTCTTCAGCTTTATCCATGGCTGCACTGGCATCCTTAGCCCATTGCCTACTGTTGGTCTTAATTGTGGCTATCTCTCTAATACACAACCCCCTAATGAATGCCTTTAAGGTATCCCATACAACACCCAGGTTGGCTGAATGTCTATTATCAACTAGAAAATGTTTAAGTTGCAATCGTATATGAGCGGTATTAGTAAAGAGGGAGAGCCAGAAAGGATTAAACTTCCAATGTAACTTAACCATAGGGAAAGTTGACTGAAGATGTACAGGGGAGTGTCAGATGGACCTCATGCGAGGTATGAGACCCTAGGTTCATAATAATGAGTCAACATGTTACCCAATGCGAAGTCTATACGAAAGGTAGAGTGCATCAGGGAATGGCATGAGTATTGAACCTTAAGGGGAAATTTACAATGCCAGAGGTCCACTAGCCCGAGCGCCAATATATATGTGGCAAAGGAGGCAGGTGCCCTATACCCCTGAGGACAGTGGCCCCTGTGCATATCTAAGAATGCATCAAGAACACTGTTGAAGTCTCCCATAGCAAACACTGGGACTTGTGGATGCCTGGCCAAAAACCTAGATAAACTTTGCAGTACCTCCATGTTAAAAGGCGGGGGCACATACAGTATACATTCGCTATGACACATACATGTGAATCCCATGTACCCATTAGAAAGATAAATCTACCCTCAGGGTGTATTTGAACATCAATTGTTTTAAAGGAGGCAGTTCTGGAAAGCAGAATGCTAACACCCCTAGAGTACCGAGTATGCACAGAGTGGTACTGTGTAGGATATTTCACTTAATGCAATAAATTGGTAGTGTCATAAACATATAATACTGGGAGCCTGTTGAGAAAGAAAGGTAAAAATGGCAGTTCTCTTTTTAGGTTCATGTAGGTCTCTCACATTTCATGAGAGTATTGAGTCTGCAGGGCTTTTTTGGGGGGGGGGGGGAATCGAGGGCTAGAACCCTGTGTTCTCTGAGTCAAACACAAGGGTTACTGAGAGTAAGTGCAATTAAACAACAGCACCAGGTGCATCTCTCAACAGGCTCCATTCCTCATAAAGGTGAGCAGGTAACAGTGTAAAGAGCAGGGGCATAACTAGAACCTTCAGGGCCCCGGTGCAAGAAATTGTGAAGGGCCCCCTGGCCAGGGCCCTTCCCTCTTCCCACTGATCCTAGGGCTCTTTACCCCTATCGTGGGTCCCTTTATTACGATCCTGCAGCAGGGCCCTTTCACAAGCTCTGCAGCAGGCCCCCTTTCTGCCATCTTCAGGCCTTCCCATGGTGGTGAAATGCCAGGGTCTGGTCACAATTGCAACATTTGCAATCCTGATAGTTCCCTCACTGGTGTCAGTAGTTTTTAATTTTTATTTTAATTCTATCATTTTTTTTAAATTTCATTTTATTTCTTTTACAATTTTATTTTTACAATTTTTTTAGGAGGTCAGTTGGGGGGCTTTGGTGAGATTTCAGGGGTCTAAACAAACCTCAGCTCTTAATTTCCATCTGTGTAGCCTCAGCTGCACAGAATTAAAGGACATGAATAGATGTGCACTGAGCCTCCCATTAATTCAGAAATGGAAGTATAGTAAAAAACAGTTTACTATGCTTCAGTTATGAATGAACCAATTGGTACCAATCACTGACTCTGTTCATTCAGAAAAGGAAGGAGCCAGAAAATGACAAATTTACCGACCCATTCCCATCTATCCATCATGACACATCTTCTACAGCAGCTGGCAGGAGAAAGGAGGGGGGAAAACAGAAGCTCTGTGGGGGGGGGGGGGGCAGGGAAGTACACAGGGCCCTGGGA
>BLSH010139134.1:3685127-3721827 GCA_018402905.1 Glandirana rugosa
CGTGACCTTCCATCCCACTCAAGTGACCTTCTACTCGACGGTAGTAACAGAGTACTACAAGTTCGATGTAGTCGATGTCGTAGACTGTGACGTCGATCTCAGCTTCTGTACCTCTTGTCTGATGCAGCATCATTGGATGCACAACAGTCGTACGGACTTTTCAAACTTCCCTTTTTGGGACATCTTAAATAACCTTGGACTGATCGTCTATGGAAACCGTCATTATTGGAATGAGGTAAAAAAAGACATCTCTCTCGAGTGTCCCACGGAAGGGTCCGTGGAGGTGGTCCCCTGTTGTTGTCTGGTAAAGATGACTTCGAGAATGTAATATTTCTATCTTTATAATAGGAAACGGACCGTTCCGTCTGCCGATGCGAACTTTATGTTCCGTGTTTCTTTTGTTTCCCACTTTAAGTAACTTCAGTTTTTTGCAGACTCCCGATATGGTCACCACATAAGGCACGAAATAGGACGCTCTTTATAATGTAAGAGCTTCAGTAGAAATGGTCTGTTGTTGTCCCCTGGTGGAGGTGCCTGGGAAGGCACCCTGTGAGCTCTCTCTACAGAAAAAAATGGAGTAAGGTTATTACTGCCAAAGGTATCTGCTAGTCAGGTTCCAATAAATTCTACAGGGTTTTTCCCTTCAAACTTTTCAGGCATGCTGACAACACGTAGGTTACTACGACGTAGTCTGTTCTCCATGTCTTCGACTCTAGCTGCAGTGTCAGATGCTGTAGCTGATGTAGCTTGAACATCATGAGACAATGATGGCAGCTCATCTTCCAGTGAACTCACCCTACCTTCCAGTGCGGTGGCCCTCTCCCTGATTTTTTTCATGTCGTGGTATGCCCCCTTTCATACTTTTAACTTCAGCTGAAAGTTCTGTAAGCAAGGTTCCATAGGTATGAACCGCAGTAAGGATTTCCTGCAACGTGGGTTCCCTTTGCTCTGTATCAGAGGGGCCTGCAGTTTCATGTGGAGGGGGGGAGGAAGAGGGAGTACTCACTGTAAACCCAGCAGCCGCCAACGCCATTTTCTGTCCTCCAGGCTGAGCCAAATGTGGAGACTGTGCATGATAGAAGTCCTTCTGTGCTTTTTTACAGGAGGAAGCAGACGGCTTCAAAGTTGAACCTTGTCCATTGGGATCATGGGCGAAGTTTCCCATCTTGGAGGCCGCATAACTCTGGCTGTCTTTTTTGGAGCGTTGCTGCAGTGGGGATCCGCCATATTGGAGTGTTCCCTCGGCTGGCATATGCTCCCCTGTCCGTTTTGTCATCTTTGCCTTGCAGGAATTATAGCCGGTGGTAGCAGCAGGTGTAGCTCCACACCGGGAGCGAAGAGTCTGGTCAATTTCAGCGGGTATAAATGCTCACAGCAGGATGAATGTGTACAGGATACAGGAGCCGACGTGAAGCACATCTGCTCACATGAACGGTCAAGCCGCGCCCCACATTTATTTTATTTACCATAAAGTTGATTTTGGCTTATTTTCTGTGTACTATTATTTATTATACTAATGCTTACATTACACATGTGAGAGCAGCCTTCAATTTGTAACCAGGTGTGTCAGTGGGGACCAAGCGGTTTAAAGGGGCCTGGCAAAACAGAGGCCCAGTCATCTAAAGTGGCTCTTGCGGGGGTTAAGGGCTAAAATAGCAATACTCTTTCCCTACAGAAAACTATGCCCCAAGCCCACAAAACTATTTTTTGTGTACTCTTCTGTTAACTTTTGGATTATTGTGGGATTAAGGACAGACACTTGATTACGTTTGAATTGTTTATTGCCATTCTTTACACAGATGTAAACCACATAGGACTGAGGAAATTTGACACATGTATGGACATAGTATATAGGTCCACTGTATGTTTTCTTTGTCTTTTTACAGTTTTGGATACAAAACATATATTTGCATTGTATTTTGGACAAACCAGGATGTATACCTTGCTCGTTCTCATTTTCATTGCTAGGGTGTAAATTATACTAATATGTGTTACCTTTAAAAAAAGTGTGTGTCGTTGGGAATGGAACAATAGACAGCAGTCTTTAGTGACTTAAAAAGTCATTAGGCCACATGAGGGATCAGAGAAGCATTTTGTTTTGTTTATTTTGTATATACTATATTATCAAAAGTATTGGGATGTGTGCCTTTGCACACAGATGAACTTTAATGGCATCCCAATCTTAGTCCGTAGGATTCAATATTAAGTTGGCCCACCCTTTGCAGCTATAACAGCTTCAACTCTTCTGGGAAGGCTGCCCACAAGGTTTAGGAGTGTGTCTATGGTAATGTTTGATCCAGGGCCGGTGCTACCACTAGGTGGACTAGGTCCACTGTCAGGGTCTTCAACCATGCAGCCACTCCGGAGTCCCTCCGTACATAGTATGTGACTGTGTCAGAGCCCCAGAGGTGCAGCAGCAACAGATCAACACTCTCACTCAAGTCAGCAGTCTCTGAGTGTCTCTCTCAGTACCCCCCCCCCCCCCCCATGGAGGCCGCTCTGGCCTTTCTTGCTGTCTTGGGAGCATCACTGGAGCCGAAGCTGGACTGCACCCCCCATGTTCGGGCTCTGTACTTTCAGCCTCGGCTGTGTGGGCAATCTGTGGGATCAGATCGCTCTTCCGCCAGGACAACACCGCCAACATACCTCGGCTGGTAAACTACTTCATCCCCAGCGTAGTCTGCAATTAGTATGTGTCTTCAGACAGTGCAGCCCCAGCAACAGTGAGAACAGGAGGGGAGAGAGCCGGGACAAACTACTGCCAGCCAGAAGTGCGGCATGAGACGAGAAAACAGGGCAGCTGAGAGGGCCTGTGAATGTGACACTGGGCGCTTCCCCTGGGAGCTAGAGAGAGCTACACGAGGCAGACAGGGGACAGCACCATAGGCACACGCAGCATAGGAGCAGATCAAGAGGTGGGGAGGATTAAAGGGGACCTGTCATTTTATATTTACTGAGACATGCACTGACATGGGTACCAAAATCCTTTTTCAAAAAACTGGACAGCTTTGTTAGTACGTTTTTATGGTCTCCTAGGCCCCCTAGAATAAGCTTAAAGGTGCTACAGAAACCATGGGGTCAGGGGGGTCTGGCTCTACCTGAGTGGCAAAATATTATTTGGCCGGTCAAATGGTATTCGCTTGTCGATGGCTGCTGGCAGATGATGGAGACTCAGCCACAGTATTGGAGGCGGCGCACCTGGGTTCATATGAAGGTCTGAGACTAGCAATCTATAGGGGTACTAAATCTAATCTCGCGCTAACACTATTTATGAAGGCCACTATTAAAGCCTGGAACCTAGCGGTTAAACTGGCGTGTCCTAGCCACTTAAGCATCACCCCCTCTGCCCCATTGTGGATGAATCCTAATTTGC
Source organism: Glandirana rugosa (assembly GCA_018402905.1). NCBI lineage: Eukaryota > Metazoa > Chordata > Amphibia > Anura > Ranidae > Glandirana > Glandirana rugosa. The sequence goes on from BLSH010139134.1 coordinate 3,688,501, forward strand.
CCCAGTTTTATGATCTTCCTGACCCAGTGATATGGGCAACCAAAGGCATTAAAACCTTAAAGGATATAACCAAAGAAGGGGAACTTTTGACCTTTGATCAGAGCCAGACATGACCTTCCTAACACATACTTATTCAGATATTTCCAACTCCGCCATGCTTTTCAGGTTCAGTTTCGAGATATGAGAGTAGAATCCTTCCCCTTGGATCTTGAAAACGTATTATTAGACAAGGATCTATTTAAAACCCTATCGGTGACATATAAATAACTATTTAAAAAGACACCATTGACAATAACTAGATGTAGAGAAAAATGGGTATTAGAGATGCCTGACATACAGGGAGAAGACTGGGATGAGATGTGGGATAAGCCATTTAAACATCTTGTATCAGTCAGGGACAGGTTGATTCAATTTAAGTTTCTGCACAGGATTTATTTTAGGTTAGCTAAGATATTTCCTTCAGTTTCTGCTGAATGCTGGCGGTGCTCTTATTCACCTGCAAATATGGATCATATTTTCTGGACGAGCCAGCAGATCCAAGTGTTTTGGAGGTCACCTCCTGTATATCGGATGTCCTGTCAGTACCGATACCCCGGTCCATGAGAGTTTTTCTACTGGGTCTGATGGAGGAGGTAGTTCCATCCAAGGCACTTAGAACCCTACTTAATACTTTTTTATTTTATGGGTGGAAGGCCATACTTTTACACTGGACGAAGCCCAGTGCCCCTGGTGTAGGCTTCTGGAAGGGATTGGTGAACTCTATGATGCCTTATTACAAGGCCACCTACATAGCCAAGGGATGTGGGAAAAATTTTGAAAAATTGTGACAAGCCTGGTACAATTCTACTGATACAGTGAGGTAGGAGGGTGGGTTAACTTTCCTATACATTCTCGGGCAGGGTCAACATATAGCCTTGGGCAATCCTCACAGTCGGTAGAGGGGTGACAGTAACCAGGACTGAGGCTTCTCAGCAACCATTGCTGGTGGGAAGAGTTTGATTTCTTGTAGAGCATTTTCGATTTTATAATTCTTACTGAAAAGGTATTCTGTCACTAAGAGAACTTCCAATTTTGGAATGCACGCCGGTCACCACGGTGACGGCTGCACGGGACTGTTATTGCCTGCTTGCCTATCGATTTCTAGCACTTATAGAGTGCACCATTTGGACATGTTTTTATATGTTTTTATTCAAATAAAGCCTTTTTAAACTCATGGTAATGCACTACGAGTCCCCATTTTTTCTACTCCATTCTATGTATGCCAATCCCTAAAAGGAATACCAACACCAGTAACAGCCTACATGCGATTTACCCCTGCAGGGGTGGGGTTTTCTGCCCAAATTAATCCTCCTTTTCAGCCTTGGTGTGCTAGAGGGTGCGGCCTTACCGAAAGGAGTCATTGTCATCCGGAATCAGGAGACCCATACACCAATGGCTCCTTCAAGGGTTTTCTTTGAAACTGACATCTGAAGCAATAAAATGGTCAAACTAAGGAGAAATGACTGCTGGCACCAATCCACTGGGCTGAAAAAATATGGTTGTCCACAGTGGTTGATGTGCCGGTCGAGTGATACTTGTTTCCCAAGTTCAAGACCCATATATGGGTGGTGAGTGGATGCTGACAGCTGGGAGCACAAGTGACTCATGACCACCACCTGGTGGTTACTTTTTGCATCACACCATCATTATTGACATTTTTTGCACATATTCTTATATAAGCTTGCATATGGAATCTACAATTGCACGGTTTGCACATTTTTTGGACTTTTATTCATTATTTCATGAACTGTTGATTTTATTATCTTTCTAATATTTTTCATGTTTGCATGAATTGTATATGTTTGTATTATCTATTTATTACTGTTTGTTTTGCACATCCGCAGGTCTTGTGGGTTTATCACACTGTGGTTTGCAGCACTTTAAAATACCTTTTTAGAGTCATACATGAGTTGTACACATTTTAGTTTTCATATTTGTATTTATTAAGTTTGCACATGGTTATTATTTGATCTGTATTGGCAGCGCCACACCCATTTCATTTTCTCTTCTATAATAAGGAGTTTCCCCCTATAACAGGTTTCTAGTGTCACTCTTTCTGGCCAGACTATAACTCTGATGTAACCGTGTTACGTTGGAGTTATTGACTGGCTGCTCTGCTGTGAGTAGGTTAGGGTTAGGGGGCACAAATTACTTGCCTTACCCTGGGCGCTGACAACCCACATTACGCTAAAAAAAACTGGCTCCTATCTTTTTTAGCTGGCTCCTAGATTCAAAGCAAATGTGAATGCTATAGGGGGACCTAGCACCTGATGGCATTGCTTTCTGTAACCAGACATTATCCTGGAACAGAGCCACCTAATGGCAGACTAGCTAATTGCACCTGCTTACACTCCCATTGGACTATTAAGCTATGGGTGCTCAGGGAACAGCAGGTGCCAGTGGCGTCGCAATGGGGGTGCGCGCGTGGGGGGCGGGCAGCACCCGGGTGACACCTGCCAGAGGGCTGTAACATTTCCACCCACCTGCCAACCCAACAGGCAGTCCAACAATTGTAGAGTAAAAGCAGCCATACACTGGCAGAATTTAGTTTGAAAGTAGTAATTTTACGATATGTTCGTTCAATTTGCTAATGACTAGTGTCATCAACAGTCATTTTCAACCACAGTGATGAGAAAAATCAAAGGAGAAGTATGGAATGTTTTTCTTGTTTTATATCTGATCGCTTGAAATTCTAACCATGCATATGTTTCCCGTTTGGAATCACATTCACTTCCATCTATCCTGAAATCATATTTTGCAATCCGCAAGATTGTTATGGCAATCAAATGAAATTTTTCAGGAGTTACACGTTAAATTTGTATAGTCACTGACATTATTATCAAATGTTCTCACCAATAATTTTTGTGGGATTATTCGCATGAAATTCTAACAGTGCAACTTAAAATAGGGTGGCCATATACTCCTATATGTCTCTCATTCAGCTCCATGATCTGAACAAGAGAAATCAAACGGTTTTCCTATTCATGCTAAACAGCATAAATAGAGGAATCTCCCCTGACGGCTAATGTATTCTGACCTAAACCAAGAAACACTGGGTACACCGCCTTCCTGAGGAAGTGCTTGTGACAAAAGGCACTGATGGCGGATGTGGCGTCCGAAACTGTGGGGACCCCAGAAGTGCAGGGATTTACTATATGGGAGTCTGTTCTATTCTGTTCCCAGCTCAGTGCAATTTTTGTATTTTAATAAAGGTATTTTTAATACTGCACAATGGCAATTGTATCTTTATTCTTCTCTCATAGAGAGGAGGGCTGGAAGGAGGAGAAAAATACTGCAGAGGGAATCAGTAGCAGAGGTTCTGAAACCCTGTTGCTATGAGGCATTATATCACTTAAGCCATGGGTGCTCAACCTGTGGCCCTCCAGCTGTTGCGGAAAACTACAAGTCTCATCATGCCTCTGCAATTGGGAGTCATGCTTGAAATGGAAACGGTCATTTAAATCTGGTGAGTTTTGGTAAAAGTATTGCATGAAGGTGAAGGCTTGACAATTAAAGAACAACTCGCATGTGCTGGATGTATTCACTGAAGGACTGTTTATGAAGTGTTACAGTATATACTACCTAACTATACACTGAGAGTTTGGGACACTATTATATGCATGTTTAGTACTACATGCACTTGGTTTATTAAATTGTGGCCGGGTGCTGCTGGCTATGTGTTCACCCACTCAACCCCTACCAGGTCTGCTGTATGTGTGGACTCTCCTCATTCTTTCCCACTGCCCATCCACTGCTGTACCAAGTGGCTGTGAAGCGCTAGGGCTCACACACATTATGAGCACATTATGGCATAACCCACCACTGGGTTTTTTATATTTTGCTAAACAAACCAAAAAGTTATACTGTGCAATCTGGTGTGGGTGTAAGACACTACATTTGGGGGGGTCATTTATTTAATACCGACAACTGCAGTGCCTTTTGAATGCGGTGCAGGAAACGCGCACAGAACATGGGTTTCCCATATTGTGTTCTGGTGTGAACTGGCCCTCAAACCCTGGGGTCCATGTATACATGTTTAACCGCTTGCCGACCGCTGATTGGCAATTGACGGCGACAGTGTGGCGCTCCTGCGCGAATCGCCGTCATATGACGGCGGCCGCGAGATCGCGCCCAGTGAGCGTGCGCGCCGCCGGAGGCACGCCCGCGCGCTCACTGTGTCCGGGGAGGGCCATGGAGCAGGTGCGGCAGATTTGATCTCCGCCGGCCACCCGCGATGCCCCCCCCGGAGTGAAAGAACGGAGGTCCGTGTAAGTAAACACGGACCTCCGTTCTGTGAGGGGGGAAGGGCTGTGGTCACAGCCTTCCTCTACACGGAAGCTGTGATCGCTTCCCTTCCCCAGCTAGGGCAGCCCCCCCACAGTTAGAACACGCCCAGGTAACACTGTTAACCCTTAGAGCACCCCCTGCAGGTTAACCCCTTCACTGCCAATGGCATTTACACAGTAATCAGTGCATTTTTATAGCACTGATCACTGTATAAATGCCAATGGTCCCAAAAAAGTGTCAAAATGGTCCGACATGTCCGCTGAAATATCGCAGTACCACTAAAAATCGCAAATCGCCGCCATTACTAGTAAAAAATAAAAAAAAAATAAAAACCCCAGAAATGAATTCTCATCATCCGTAAACGCGACCACTTTTGCGCAAAGCAATCAATAAACGCTGATTGCAATTTTTTTTATCACAAATAAGAGGAAGAATATAAATCGGCCAAAACCGATAAAAAAAAATGTTTTTTTATATTTTTTTTTTTGGATTTGTATTTTAGCAAAAAGTAAGAAATTTGCGGTTTTTTGCAAAATTGTCGCTCTTCTTTTGTTTATAGTGGCGATCAGAAATGATGCAGAGGTGATCAAATACCACCAAAAGAAAGCTCTATTTGTGGGAAAAAAAGGACGCAAATTTTGTTTGGGTACAACGTCGCACGACCGCGCAATTGTCAGTTAAAGCGACGCAGCGCCGAATCGCAAAAAGGGCTCCGGTCCTAAAGCTGGAAATCCTTCCGGTCCTTAAGTGGTTAATGTTGCTACTAGTGTTTTGGTGTTTTTGTTTACTTTTGTATTTCTTTAGCCCTATAACTAAAACTCAGTTATACATGTTTAATTAAACTATGGCATTAGTTTAATGATATGCAACTTGAAATGCCATGCTCATTTTAAGAATGCATTACCACTAATTAAAGTACATTTTTTGCCTATGTGTCCCTGATTTTTTTTAAAAATGTTGGCAACTATAGTAAATGCACAAAAAAAAATAAGGTAATTTAGAAAATGTAAATTGGGTCATTGAAAGATTTTTTGAAGATCCCCATTAGGGTAAATTCAATAAAAAAAAGTTACAGAAAGAGTCTAAGTGGATCCTCTCCGATAACATCGCTACCTAACCTATATCAAACTTTTGACATTTTACCATCATCTCGGGTCTTAAAACTAACCATTCGAAACCGGAGACTTTAAACATCACTCTTTAAATGGCAAAAAGAAGTAGACGAGCACTGCTGAAAAATTTTTTGTTTTCGTTTCATTTGTTTTTGGGGGGGGGGGGTTGGTTTTCGGGTTATTCGTTGTGATTGAAATTTGTAAATTTGTAAATTTGAAAATTAGTAAATGCGAAAATCCGGAAATTCAGAAATTCCAAAATCCGAGTATAAGAATGAAAATCCAAAAATTCGAAAGAGCGAAAATCCAAATATTCAAAAAAAATAACGAACTAATAATAACTATTAAATTATAGGTATTGGAATTTCCTTTCAAATTTGGCTGTTAGTCAACGAATATGAATTTAACCGAAGTTACAAATTATAATGAATGCCGCATCTAAACAAATAGAAAGGAATGAATTAATAAATAATAATAAACCGTTTTTTCAACCACTTAAGGACTGGAAGGAGTTCCCACTGTAGGACCAGAGCACTTTTTTGCGATTCTGCGCTGCGTCACTTTAACTGACTATTGCGCGGTCATGCAACGTTGTACCCAAACAAGATTGACGTCCTTTTTTCCCCACAAATAGAGCTTTCTTTTAGTGGTATTTGATCCCCCCTGCGTCACTTCTGATCACCGCCATTAACAAAAAAGAGTGACAATTTTGAAAAAAAAACCCAATATTTTTTACTTTTTGCTATAATACATATCCAAAAAAAAAACAAAACAAATTTATTCATCAGTTTTGGCCGATATATATTCTTCCTCATATCTGTGGTAAAAAAAATTGCGATCGGCATTTATTGATTGGCTTGCGCAAAAGTTGCCGCATTTACAAACCATGATAATTGATTTATGGCGTGTTTACTTTTTTTTACTAGCAATGGCGGCAATCTGACATTTTTATTGGGACTGCGATATTGCAGCAGACATGTCGGGCATTTTTGACACTGTTTTGGGACCAATGACATTTATACAGCGATCAGAAATTGAAATAGCCACTGATTACTGTGTAAATGTCATTGGCAGTGAAGGGGTTAACCTGCAGGGGGCAATCTAGGGGTTAACTGTGTTCCCTAGCCGTATTCTCACTGTGAAGGGGCTGGGCTGCCAGGGGCATAACCGATCTAACTGACCCCAGTAACAGGGATCAGTAGATCTCTTACATGCTGCCTGACAGAGCAGGGAACCGCCGTCTTTACATAGGCGGTTCCCCATTTTCCTTCTGTGCCAGGGGATCGAGGGTAGCCGGCGGACATCGAGTCTGCCTGAGCCGCGGCCACACTGCTGGAAAGTGCGGCGGGTACAAGAGCGCACCGCCAGCAGTGTGCTCCCGCCCGCTAGCTGTGCAAGCCGCCGTTTATGTGCGTCGATTCGCGCTACAGCACCACTCTGCAGCAGTAAATGTACGTGAGCCGGTCCGGAACCAGTTAATTATTATTATTATTATTGTTATTTATTATTATTAATTTGTTACGTTCTATTAGTTTAGATACGGCATTCGTTATTTTGGATAATTCCTAACTTCAGATAAATTCGTATTCGTTACATTCACGAACAGCCAAATTTGAAAGGAAATTCCAATACCTAGAATTTAATAGTTAATAATAGTTAAGTTATTATTAGTTAGTTATTATTTCAGATTTTCACATTTTCGGGTTTTCGTTCTTATTTTCGGATTTTCGATCTTTTGAATTTTCGTTCTTATTTCCGGATTTTCGAATTTCAAATATCTGAATTTCCAAATTTTTGAATTTCTGAATTCTCAGGTTTTCGAATTTCGAATTTCCGAATATTAGAATTTACGATTTTTCGAATATTTGAATTTACGAATATTCAGAAAAATTCATTAAACGAGTTTTTGTTAATTCGGATATTCCAAATTAACAAATTTGTCGAAATTTGTTGAAAAACAAATTTGGTACAAAACTAATTGGACATGTCTAAAAAGAAGGCCTTTCGTACCTAGGAATTTTCCTAACCACTTCCCTCTACACGTTACACCATGTCATCTACCCCCGTTATACAGAAATCTGTCGGCAGATCTACAACAATCGGTGGGTACTCCACCGCCGGGGTTCGGTAAACCGTACACAATAATGATGAAGCTCCTACCAAGGTTACTGTACCTGTACTCCCTATCTCTATCCACATGACAGATCTTAAAGTGTTTCAATGCATGGTACTGACATTTATTTGGGTGGATACACACTTTGTATACACCTAAACTACAGGGTGGCCTGGGGTGCCAAACTTGGCTAAATACTATAACACTGCATAGCTGGCTCAGTTAATACATTATCACTCACATGTATCACAACCTTAATTGAGTCATCTCCTCATCCAGGGAAGCTGATTAGCCATATAATGTGGTTGCGGACCAAGGATAGACCAACTATAATGTACCCTACACTCTCTTTCTCATTAAGCTTATGGGATAGAATAACAAAACTGTATAAATCCATATCCCCCATATAACCTTGGCTCCCTTAACTTGTAATCCTGAGCCTCAACCCCCCAGCCTTTGCCTGGTGAACAAACAAAGGTTTAATACGCATTGCTGACTTATGCGACCACAAAGGTATCTTATCAAAACAAACTCTACAAGAGAACTTTCAGCTTCTCAATTCGGAAATGTATAATGTTACTCCCAGCTTGTACACTTTTTGAGGACTCTACAACACATGTCTGATCTAACCACTTCCTCCTCGATGGAGTAATCAAGTAGGTTTTTAAATAGGCATACAGGTCACATATCAAAAATGTACTCTATTTTAACCTCTTAATTGGAGAAGTTGTTCTATATGGATAAATGGGAGCAAGATATAGGTGAAACATTTGAAGTTGCTAAATTGTTCAAAATGGTGCAATAAGTCTCTAAATCCTATATTAATACCTCCCTGATCAAACTAACTATAAAGTATTATTGAGGTGGTACATGGTGAGGGTTGCCATGTGTGCCAAGGAGCTTTCCCCTATGTGCTTTCGGGGTGTGGCATGGAAGGTACAGTATTCCACACATGGTGGACGTGCCCAAAAGTCAAACATTTTTGGATCTGCATCTGTAATTTAAATCACCACAGCAAGCATTACTGGAACGCCCGGTTGAGGAGGTACTTATAGCATTTATATTTACTACAGCTAGGATTGCAATAGCCGAATCCTGGACATCACCTACAATCCCCCTTGACCTGGTGAAAAACAAATTGTCATGGATCATGGTCAATGAATGCCTTTCTGCGGTATTACTTGACAAACAGGCCTATTTCGACAAAGTGTGGAGGCCCTTGATCCATTACTTGTCGGATGCCTTATGATATACTATTAATCAATTGTGAACTAATAAGATAGGGAGCACTTTTTCTTTCACCTTAGTCTTCCTTCCCACACCTTTATTTTTTTATCTAGACTCCTCCCCCATCTTCTGTGTCTTCCTCAGGGACTTCTCTTCATGTGTGGGGTTCTTTGTATTAGCCAGTGTAAATTGAGAGAAACTGAGCCATGGGCGAAGTGTGGGAGGGGATGTGGTAGAATCCCGGTTGTTGTTGTGGCTCCCTGCTATGCCCTCTCACCCCTGTTGGGTGCTTAACCCATGGGGATTAATAGGATGATTTCATGGTCACGTTGTCCCATTTTCCCCTCTCTCTCCATGCCGTATTAAGAGGACCGATAGAGCAAATGGGAAAGTCTGGGGGGGGGGGGTCCGAAAACCAATCAGTATCTGATATGACCACTATTTGCTTCACGCAGTGCAGCACTTCTCCTTCACAAAGAGTTGATCGGGTTGTGGATTGTGGCCTGTGGAATGTTGGTCCATTCCTCTTCAATGGCTGTGCGAAGTTGCTGGATATTGACAGGAACTGGGACATGCTGTCGTATACACCGATCCAGAGCATTGCAAACATGCTCAGTGGGTGCAAGAACTGGGATGTTTTCAACTTCCAGGAATTGTGTACAGATCCTTGCCACACGGGCCGTGCATTATCATGCTGCAACATGAGGTGATGGTCGTGGATGAATGGCACAACAATGAGCATCAAGATTTCATCACGGTATCTCTGTGCATTCAAAATACCATAAATAAAATGCACCTGTGTTTGTTGTCCATAGCATACGCCTGCCCATACCATAACCCCACCGCCACCATAGGCAACTCGATCCACAACGTTGACATCAGCAAACCGCTCACCCACACGATGCCATACATGCTCTCTGTCTTCTGCCCTGTACAGTGAAAACTGGGATTCATCCGTGAAGAGAACACCTCTCCAAAGTGCCAGATGCCATTGAATGTGAGCATTTGCCCACTCAAGTTGGTTACGACGATGAACTGTAGTCAGGTTGAGACTCCGATGAGGATGACAAGCATGCAGATGAGCTTCCCTGAGACGGTTTCTGACAGTTTGTGCAGAAATTCTTTGGTTATGTAAATTGATTGCTGCAGCAGTGGTCTGGGTGCTTGGTCTCAGAGGATCTTGGAGGTGAAGATGCTGGATGTGGAGGTCCTGGGCTGATGTGGTTACACATGGTCTGCGGTAGGTTGGATGTACTGCCAAATTCGCTGAAACGCCTTTGGAGATGGCTTATGGTAGAGAAATGAACATTCAATTCAAGGGTGGACATTTCTGCAGTCAGCATGCCAATTGCACGCTGCCTCAAAACTTGCAACATCTGTGGCATTGTGCTGTGTGACAAAATTGCACATTTTAGAGTGGCCTTTTATTGTGGCCAGCCTAAGGCACACCTGTGCAATGATCATGCTGTCTAATCAGCATCTTGATATGCCACACCTGTGAGGTGGATGGAGAAGTGCTCACTAACACAGATTTAGACAGATTTGTGAACAATATTTGAGAGAAATAGGCCTTTTGTGTACATAGAAAAAGTTGTAGATCTTTAAGTTCAGCTCTGATACCTAGCCACAAGGGGAGCCCTCTCAGCACTTTGGCCTCTGACCAGGTACGTGACAGCCTCCCTATTTAGGGGTAAAAAAACTCAATAAATAAATATTATATTATCAGGTAATCTCTCTGGAACATAGGAGGATGATAGAACTCAATTCACCAACTGTTTTTATATTATCATTGTGTATTGCTGTGAGTTTTTCAAATGCTCAAAGAACATAACTTGAGGTACTCAGAGCTTGACTTTGCAAAAGAAATTGATTAAGCATTTTTAAAAAAAATCTACTGAGATAGCTAGACCAGATGACTATTTCACATAATCACAGCTCTGACTGTAAAGAACCATTTCTGTATGTTAAGCTCCTTTCCTCCAGTCTCAGAGACAACCCTTGTACCTATTGCAGTACCTTTCCAGTTAATTTACGACATAGACCATTTATGGTCTCCTTTTTAATCCTAATGTACTTTTGACAATTATACTTTTCATTATATCATGATATAATGGAGAAGATAAACTACTGTTAATGATAATGGTTCTGTTAATGACTCCTTTTGGAAATGTGTATTGCTCTAAGAAGTCCACTTTGTCTGCCCAATTTATCAGCGTGATACAAGAGCCACACCTAACTGGTTAATCATGTGGCCAGGGACTTTAAGGCTCTTAAATCCCCCTAAGCCTGAAAAATACATTAGTTTTGTTCACCTAAACTAGTCACCATTGTTATGTGTTGCTAATGTTCAGATGTAATTTTAAGTAGGTAAACAAAGCATTGGGTGAAAGCCTCTAAGTGCTGCTGAAGCCCAAGCTCTGGATTCTGGACTGGTTTTATTTAGGGGTGAACAACTGACAGCGGGCTGTATTTCAATTATTTTACAGGTCAGTGAGACCTTTGTCTATGGTCTGATCTTTCAGTATACATTATATTTTTGCTGGAGGTTTACAGTAAAATTTTGGATGGTTCTCAGTGCCTTAACCGCTTCCCGACCGCATGGCGTACATTTACTACTGCACTGTGGCAGCGCTGTGCAAATCGCCCTATATAAATGGCGATTCGCATAGCCACAGTTGCGGGCAGGCACACGCCTCCGCTGGCGCACTCTTGTGCCCGCCGCACGCCAGTGGCCGCGGGTCGGCCAGACTTTATGTTCGCCGGCGACCAGCAAACACCTAATACAGAGGCAGAATGGGGAACCGCCAATGTAAACACAGCGGTTTCCCGTTCTGTCAGGGGACATGACAGTGATCTACTGATCCCTGTAATCAGGATCAATTAGTTCTGTCATGCCCCTGCAAGTCCAACCCCCACACAGTTAGAACACAGTGAGGGAACACATTTAACTATTGATTGCCCCCTACAGCTTAACCCCTTCCCTGTTAGTGACATTTACACAGTAATCAGTGGCTATTTTTAGCTCTGATCGCTGTATAAATGTCGATGGTCCCAAAAAAATGTCAAAAGTGTCCGAGCTGTCCACCACAATATCACAGTCCCGATAAAAATCGCAGATCGCTGCCATTACCACAAAAAAAAAATGAAAACGCCATAAATCAATTCTCATAATTTGTAGACGCGATAACTTTTGCGCAAACCAATCAATAAATGCTTTTTGTGATTTTAATTATCAAAAATATGTAGAATACATTTTGGCCTAAGCTAATGAATACATTTGTTTTTTTATATTTTGTTATTTGGATATGTATTATAGCAAAAAGTAAAAAATATTGTTTGACTCACTTTTTTGTTTATAGCACAAAAAATAAAAACCGCAGAGGTGATCAAACAGCACCAAAAGAAAGCCCTATTAGTGGGGAAAAAAGGACGTCAATTTTATTTGGGTACAACATCACATGACCACGCAATTGTCAGTTAAAGCGGCACAGTGCCGAATTGCAAAAAGTGCTCTATTCAGGAAGGGGGACCTTCAAGGGCTGAAGTGGTTCATGGCAAGCTGACAAAGCAATCTTTAGATCTACCAAAAACTATGTAATGCAAGGGCTTTTCTCAGTTGATATGAATTGGTTGGCAAGTTTGGATAGGTCCTCATATTACACAGTTTTGGTAAATCCAAGAATGTACATTCCGATCCGAGAATGTACATGTGATTTTAGACAGGCCATACACGTAGAGATATAAGTATAATACGTGTGTAGGTACACACACTGCGCTCGGCTTGTAACGGACAGATAACAGTCTGATATACAGGTAACAAGTTGGATCCCACTCAGGTGCACAAAAGGTGCTGTGCTCTTTGTAAACTATATGACGTGTGCTCCAAAGTGCAGACTGAGTGCCCCACATGGATGTGCACTCACCCTCAGATGTGGACCACCTATCGCTAGTGTGGTTTAATAAGCATGTGGAGTAACACCTGCTGTAATCTTTGCTGGCAGTATTTTCTCCCAGGTGCATAAACAGGGATGATAAAAAAGAACCTCATTGCGCAAATACCGTTAAGAAGTTTATTAAAATAATAAAAGCCAGAAAACAAACTCACATTTTAAGGTGCCTATTTCTCCTGTCGCCCGGCATGTATTGCAGGTGATTGTTTAGGGTAATCGACCCGTTATGTTGTTGTTTTGCCGTTCCTACAGCTTGGCTCATTCTCTGTATTGGTAGCGTGGGTGGAAGTAGGTCGCTGTGACGTTAAAATCTTTTTCATACACGTAGCGAATTTCTTTCCTGCAATCTTGCAGGCAAGAAATTTGCTTGATTCCCCAATCAACACAGACAGTGTTAATGTGGGAAACCCTCCTGCCGGGCCATTGTCTTCTCCTGGCAAGGGGAGGGGAAGAGGAAACTATCCACTGCGGGAGAAGACAGTGATTATCAATAGTGGCTATAGCAGCCGCATGCGATAAATAGCAAGCGAATCCGGCAGGCTGGTTGTGCCCAAGTTAATTGATCGATCAGCTTGGCACATTAAGCCTGTCCATGAATAATTCAAACCATCTATAAAGTTAAAACATCAAACTTTGCACCAACTGAGAAAATTAGTGATACAGAAAAATGTGTATGTGTACTCAATCATGTGATATTAGCTGCAGTTTAATTGTATGCATTATAGCAATACAGATATAAAATACAAAAAAAGGACACCTCGCTCAACATGTCATTGTTCAATATAGTAAATCATAGTCCATTAAAATCAGTTGAATTCAATCGTTCATTCCCGTGATAAAATGCTCATGCTCTAAAAACAAATTTCCAGTGCTTGACTCCGTGCTCAAGGTGCACCACATAGAATTACACTCACTGCTCTGCGTCACCTCCTATCTCTAGTGTGGTCAGTTGGGTTTGTAGAGGAATATTCCTCTTGATGGTGGCAATGCCTATAGGACCTTAATTCCTCAGAAGATGGTATATGGGGGAGGACACCGAGAGGAAGGACTCATAGCATAAAACCATCAATATAAGATTTATTTTCCAAAAAAATAATAAGGTTTACACTCACATTTTATGGTGCCCATTACCTGGCACCTGGTGTGTACAGCTCAATCATACGCGTGTTCCTGTCCAGGCATTCAGTGCTAGCACTGAATGCCTTGGTAATTGACATTACCAAGCACTGAATGCCTGGCCAGGAAAATAAATCTTATATTGATGGTTTTACACTATAAGTCCTCCCTCTCTGTGTCCTCCCCCATATACCATCTTCTGAGGAGTTAGCACCTCAAGGTCCCATAGGCATTGCCACTATCAAGATGAATATTCCTCTACAAGCGCAACTGACCACACTAGAGATAGGTGGTCACACAGTGCAGTGAGTGTACATCTATGTGGGGCACCTTGAGCACTGACAAATTGGTCTTAGAGCATGAGCACTTTATCACAGGATTGAACGATTGAATTCAACTGATTTCAATGGACTATGATTTACTATATTGAGGATATTCATATTGAGCGCGTTGTCCTTTTTTGTATTTCAAATCATCTATAGCCGGCCTTACAGTCAGATTGTAGAGTGTATAGTGAACTTTAATGCTAGCCATTGAGGTTGACCCATATACCCAGGATTTTAAAGACGTGGTTGTAAAGGCTAAAAGTGGAGAATGACTTAAGTTAAAAAAAGGTTCCATGATCAGCTTCCCCCTAGCATCCCATAAATACTTACCTGGGACCAATCTCAATCCAGCGTTGTGCCTGTCTGCAACAGCACTGCTCTCTCTCTCCTCACGTGACCAGGGCTGGTGCAAGGATTTTTGACACCCTAGGCGAAACCTCATTTTGCCGCCCCCCTTGGCTCCACCCCTGACCCCACCCCCTTTCCCTGCCCAGCCTAATCAGCGCCAATCAAATGCAGCCCGATCAGCACCAATCAAATGGAGCCTCACTAGCGCCCATGAAATAGAGCTTCACCAGCTCCAATCAATACAGCCTCACCTGTGTCCATGAAATACAGCTTCACCTGTGCCCATCAAATACAGCTTCACTGGTGCCCATCAAATACAGCTTCACCTGTGCCCATCAAATACAGCCTCACGGGAGTTGGGGGTGGGGTTATTTGGCAGATCAGTCCCTATTTCTATATACATTTGCAAATGGCATGTTATAATACAATCCCATTATCTCAGTCAGACTGTGTCAGTTTTTACATGAACCAATGCAGAGCAGCCAGTGGCAGATCAACAGTGGCCAGGCGCCCCTAGGCGGCAGTGTGCCCTAGGCGGCCGCCTACTTCACCTAGTGGTAGAGCCGGCCCTGCACGTGACTCAGGGGCAGCAGCAAAAGCTGTTGGCTCCTGCTGCTGTCAATGTCCTGTGAATAGGGAGCAGGGGGAAGAGGCCAAGCCATGTTGTGTGTGTTTATAGACCCACACAGCCCGGATCAGGATTGAGCCCACACAAGCTCACACGAGTGTCCCTATAGCAAGTTGCTTGTTATGGGGGGCACGCAAAAGGGAGGAGGTGCCAATAACATATACATCTTTATTATTTAAAACCACAAATGAATGTTTACAATCACTTTAAAGCATAGCTCCACTTTTGTTGAGAAAAAAACATTCCCCTCTGGGTGATCTATGTACTACTATGTTCTACGCAACTATATATTGACTTTTCAGGTTGGGTGACTCCTATCTTTGGAGAATTGTTGAACCTAGGCCATCTAACTGAAACTAAGATCTTTACATCTATTATTCAAAGATCTGGATCCAGCACCTTGCTCTCACCTCCAGGGACGGCCCGTCCATTAAGAGCGCACGGGGGCCGCCTCCTCTATACCCACCACCCCCTCTATGCTAAATTGATAGATTCATCAATAGCATGAATCTCTCCATGGCGGCCGCGCCCACACCCTAATTCATGTGTCCGGCCCCTTTCAGGACGCCAGGCGCATGAATTACAGCAGCGGGGGGTTTCTTTAAAGCACCTATTTAGAGCCATAGGCTCTAATAGGCTTCAAAATAGAGTGGACTCGGAGCGCAGAGCATTGCGCTCACAAGCCCACTCACGTGTGTTACAAAAGCAAATTAATATTTGCTTTTCTAACACTGAATAGCCTCTACGCCAATCAGGAAGTGCGTGTATGTTACCGGTTTCCCGATTGGCTGAGAAAACAGGCGATCCTATTGGACGCCTTTCTCAGAGGAGGAGGGGGAAGCCACCGAAGCACACACAGCATGCTCCTGCTTCCCGGACACCGCTTCCCGACCGCTTCCTAGATGGGGTAAGTGCGGGACTTTGATGTCCCAACTGCCCTGGGGGTAGCTGTCAGTGCCACGAGCCCCGCGGTGCAGGAGGTTGCAGTATACTCCTATCTGGGGATGCTGCTGTATACTCCTATCTGGTGATGCTGCTGTATACTCCTATCTGGTGATCCTGCTGTATACCCCTATCTGGTGATCCTGCTGTATACTCCTATCTGGTGATTTTGTATATACTCCTATCTAGTGACTCTGCTGTATACTCCTATCTGGTGATGCTGCTGTATACCCCTATCTGGTGATGCTGCTGTATACCCCTATCTGGTGATGCTGCTGTATACCCCTATCTGGGGATGCTGCTATATAACCCCATCTGGTGATGCTTTGTATACTCCTATCTGGTGATGCTGCTGTATACTCCTATCTGGTGATGCTGCTGTATACTCCTATCTGGTGATGTTGCTGTATACCCCTATCTGGTGATGCTGCTGTATACCCCTCTCTGCTGATGCTGTATACCCCTATCTACTGATGCTGACTATAACCCTACCTTGTGATGCTGTATATACCTCTATCTGCTGATGCTGTATACCCCTATCTGGTGATGCTGTATACGCTATCTGGTGATGCTGGGTTGTATACTCCTGACACAATGGGTGGAATCTATAAGGGGTGGGGCTTATGAGAAGTGGGAGAGGCCAAAAAGGAAGGGCGGGGTCTAGCACCCCCCATCCTAAAATTTCACCAGCCGCCACTGCTCACCTCTATTTGGCTATTGTGTCCAAGCGACAGATTGGATGCTGTCACTGATCACCTAACAATTTTCCACTCTGCTCTTCTGACTTTTAAATCAACTTTTGTCTAGCCTACTGGTGCTGACAGGGCTACTTATGACCAAATGGCCAATTCAGAAGGGAATTTGAGCTGCTTATGGGTAGCTTATGTCCCAGTGTTCAGTGTAGCATTTCAGGCATCCAGAAGTATAATACTGTACATTTTTGTGAATGATCAAATATGGTAATACTGTGTAATAAGACTGTGCGAGAACTCTGTTGTGTCAAAACCACTTATAGGTACTCTGGATTTATTAATTTGCCCATCAGTGATTTTTTCCTATACTTCCAAGTATTACTGTAAATATAGTAGCAAGAGCATATTCTGCTTTAACTAAGGGTTATTTTTAATATGGTTTCTTAAATTCTTTGTATGTATGAGTGAAGTGCTCAGTTCTGGCCTGTAGGATGTGATTGAAGCCACACATTGGATGTGATGATCCTATATATATATCCTCACTAAGCCCTACACTGTATGGTACTGTACAGCCCTCATGGGACATTAACCTTCCCATCAATATATAATGTTCAACTTCTATCTAAGCCCTCAGGATTATAATACCTCAACATCTGGTCATCCTCCGCAACCCAGCTCTCCATATGTGGAACTCATAGTATGATTTTATCTCAGATTTGATGGCAAAAGAACATTTTTCGAAGCCTTAAAGAGTCATTTTCACATAAAAATTAGAATGGTCTGTTTCCTTTCTGTATATGTATTAATAGATGTCATAGGATAATCATTATCTAAAATTACTACCTTACATTCTATAGTATTTGTTGAGACAGCAAGGGTGGTTAATGTGAATGCCTAAACTAGAAATTTGATTTTGAAGTCACCGCAGTCCTGTTTTCAACAGAAATTATGGTATAGTTTTGTCGTTATTTTATGGCTTAAATTTTAATGACTTAAATTTTTCATTCTTTCTCGTCAACATTTTTGTTGTTGTGTTGAATATAGAGATTTGTGCATTGGCCACAAGAGGGAGCGCTCATTGCTTGGTGCAATAAAAGTGTCTTTTTCTTACTGTTAAAGTGAACCTGTGTTCAAACACTAAAGTATATATATATTTTGAAGAAGCATTAAACACTTTTAAACAAGTCCTCATTCATCTCTGTATCTATAAGCATTTAGGATAAATTCATTTTACGGTTGTTGTACATGTGTACAGTGTAAATTATGTTTGTTGTTGTGGCCACAGCTGCAGCTTATTTGCGCTCCTAGACATACATTTCAAAAAACGCTGTACACGGCTTTGCGTGCACAAGCTTAATATGCAGACGTGTGCAAGAGCCCTCAAAAATCGTAGCTTTTTTTCTATAGGAACAGAGCTTAGCAAGCTACCAGCCTTCTAATGTAAACAACCAGGCTGTTAGGCTGTTAGAAACCTACTGAAATTTGGAATTTAACGTCTTTGTTGGGATATTTGAGAATTATTAACTTCACATTAAAAATAGTTAGAGAGGTTGGGGATGGCTTATTTGAAAGCTCTTTTTCTGTTTGTTATTCATATGCAAGTAGTTTAATGTCTTAAAGACAGGATGTCAGATACACAGGGAGAGCATTATTTTCAACAAATTGGCTAACACATTGCTAGAAGAGGGAGTAAAGAACAACCATAATGTTGAACTACTGCTAGCATGGGAGGAGCCTTAGAGAGACTGGGTTTGGGAGCCAAACACCCCAGAGTTATTCAGATGTAGTCAGCTACTGCCAGGGAAACCTTCACAGGACTGAAGACTCATGTGTGATAGTTCAACACCCAGAAGGACCAGTTGTAGTCTCCCTGATTCTTATATGGCCTGTGTAGGCTGTGAGCAGGATGCAATAGGCCTTTTAGGCCAGGCTAAGAGTCCTCTGCAGTAAGTATTAGTACACCTGGGAGCAAGAGTAACAACTGGGAGCGTGCACGGCTGGGAAAAGATATAGAATGGGACATAATCAAAAGGAGGGTTTGTGGGACTTTAAATGAAGTGCATGTGGACATGCACTTCCATTCTTGTATATGAAAGTAGGAAAGGGGTTTTGGGACTTTGAGTGAGGCATATGACACACAGCTTGAAAAGTACAAAATCATATTTATTGACATGGACATAAGCGTATCACAATACACATACATAAGTATTCATTGTTTCATAATATATACATACAAACATGGCATAAGATGATTGATAATTCATGTATATACTGTATAGATCCCACTGAGCACATCATTTTAACCTGATGATGTAAGCCAATGATATTGAATATCATTTGGTACAAAAGAAAGAAAACAGTCAGTTGGAAAGTAGACTATATTATTAAAAAACATGGCTGAATCCAAAAAGCTTGATGTGTTTCGTGGATAATTACCACTTCCTCAGGAGCAGGGCGCAAAACATATATATCGGTAAATGAATAAAAAGGTGTGGTACCAGAAGCACAGAGCTACTAAGAATGCCATTCGTGGGAGCTGAGGTAAGGAAACCCACAAGGAAGCCGGGCACTGAAACACAACCCCAGGGGAGAGAGGGCTGCCACATTGTATCCAAAGATGGTGCAAAAAGAAATGTCCAAAGTACCTAGTGTAGCCATACAAAACCATGTACCAAGCAGTGATGTATATCATGCCCAGATGCCAAATGAGGAAATGAATGGGACATAGAGAGAGAGTCTGGTATACTAATGAGAAGCACCTTGACTATACTCAGTGACAGAAGCGAAATGCTGTGGATTTAGTATATATGGGTAAGAAAGGTCTCAACTCTGCAGTGTTTCGAAGCAGTTGGAGGTGTAGGGAAGAGGGAAGACGGCTTATAATTGTATTCTGGCGTTCCGCAACCAAATGACTGCTACAGAGTGACTCTGTATGGCGAGTTGCACCATATGTCATAGTGATGATAGAAATCACAGCCATCTGTGCAAAGCTACAGTAAAGTGTGTAAAACCTATTTCATGTGTGTGCACGTTTTTTTATTTTTGAATATTAAGGCCTATGGCAAGGGATGTCGTGAGCAGGCCGGTGACCAGGAGTTGACACAATATGACAAATGTATCCATCTACCAGCAGGTGGGTATTTGTCCTACCACGTTATAGGCCCTCTATTACCTGATAAAGCGAGGGTCACCTATAGAGGTGTTCCCTTATTGAGAGGAAGGGTTGCATCCAATGTTGTTGATCCCCCCTGTCAAGCCTTCATTCTTTCACAGCCTAGTGGGGTATTTTCCTTGTAAAAAAATTTAACATTTGTCGCTGTAACACTAGAGGTAGATGTAAGACTACACAATTTACCTCTAAAGTCACCAATATAACATATCCCATGAAACAATTTTTCACCTGTGCCACTTAGTGTATTGTTTACTTGATAACATGCCCTTGTGGCAAACAATATTAATGAGATATGAGTTGTTCCTTAGCAAGTGGAGTTGTATGCTTTTTTCCCCTTCCCCCTCCCCTTTTTATATTTTATTTATAATTTTAAAATGTTATTCATTATTATTTATATTTCAATATGGCATCTGTCAAAGAGTCTGTACCAACCTGGTTTCAAAAACAGGATCGATTGTATTTGATATTAATGTTATTCTTAATATTAATACTGCCTAGTTGCAATTTTGACTGGATTAATAGCGTTGCATATGTTTACATTTATAAGTCTGGCTTTTTAACATTTCTTAGTACAGAACGGGAAGCACTTTATGATCGGTGGAATGTTTTGTATGCTCCGGCTTTTGTTTTCACATAGAGGCTTGGTTTATATATTTACTTCCGATCTTTTTCATAATTAGCTAGCTCCTGTGTTCATCACACTGACGTACTTCCACCCATGAGTGAGATGGATGATCGTGCTTTTCTCACATCGGAAACAAGGCTTGGGTACTGTCTCTCTTCACTCCAAAACAAGGCCTGACGTGCACGCAATGGTGCTATGTTGGGTTCCAGGAAGTGATCGGTTCCAATCTAGTCACAGGTTGGTAACGGCACTGATAGTTAGACACCCCAGATGATGACTTTGTGAGATGAAACGCATCAGGTCATGCTGCTACTGTGACATGCTGATTGTTGGTTTTATACAAGTGCTTATTTCTACATGAACATGTGAGTGTCCCTTTTATTTTATTAAATATATTCCTGTAAAGTGTATTTACGCTATATGGAGCCCTTTTTTTCCTTATCCAGACCCATTTGCTGCTGATGAGATGTACTGAAAGTCTATTTTTGTAAATGGTATCAATACGATATACGCCACCTATTGATCGCTTTTCAGCGTGCTTGAGACACAAGAGTATTCCGACGATATTGATGTTTTACACCCCAAGCCTGATTTGACTTGGCAGGTATACGCCTGTCCAAGTCCACTCATTCTGGTAAGCCCCTATATTGCATGGCGGAGGATTCCTTTTGCACTTGGGGTGCTGTGTGTGGAAGTTGGGATTCCAAATACCCACTTGGATTGCACTAATGAACTATTAGCACTTTATGAACTGAGTTATTGCCAATTATCAACTGGCTCTTCTGCATTTTTAACATATAATATTTTCACATGGACTCTATTATTGATGCACCTTTGCACTTTAATGTCTTATTTACACATCAATTGATATAGAATATTATTGTTTGTATATACTGAATTGCAATATTCGGTTTACAACCTTCTTATTCATTTATTATTTTCATGTGTGTAATTTTTGCATATTTGCTTAATAGTCATATCACTGTACACAGGTAGTGTCATAGGTATATCGTTGTTGTCTGGTGACAGCATGAGACCTGGCTGAGGGAGGCCCAGCCATATTGGAAGTTCGAGCCGGGAAACCGTTACCCTATTGTTGAGGGAATCTGGAGAAAGGTTACTTTCCGACCGGTTGCAGCAATGCAGGGATAGATTGGTGGAGTGATCACATTGAGACTGAAGGCGCACACTGACCCTCCATAAAAGGGGGTTGGTGGGGTCGCGGCTTGTATTGGTGGTGACTCTGGTGATGGGCTACACTGGACTTTCTCCATATCAACACACATCTTTTATAAACTGTTTCTGTTGTCATTAACCATTTGCACTGCAGTGTCATTTACATAGGTATATGATACACTATCAATTTCTTTGAATTTATGTATTAGCGCTGCACTTTATATCTACTTTTTCTCTGCAAATTTGTCTGTTGTGGTGCCGGCTGCTTATACAATACGTTTTGCGCGGTATTCCCTTTATTATTATTTCTGGATATCTGTCCTGTCCCAAGAAGAAGCAGGGGAGGGACTTGTACATTTTGGCGCCAAGACCTGACCAATTAGAAGTCCCTGAAAGCCCCTTTAAACTGTCACGATATATAGTGAAAATAATAAAAAGTTACTTGTAAAAAAAAATTGTATTTTTAAAACCCAAGAGGTCCTATAATAATTTTGCTACAGGGTCATGTCACATAGCAAAAGAAGGTGATATAAGGTGATAATGCTATTTTAATACAATTACTACTAATAATAATAATAATTACCACAATATATATTTTATCTAATAGCTTACTTTACTGAAGAAGCCAATGGGTTTTTTATTGGCGTTACATTATACTTATCAGCAAAAAAAAAAAGGCAAGGTTGCTGTGAAAACCGAAAGGAAAAAAATAGGTTTGGCACCCAGCTGGACCATGTCAACCCTACCTCCATGTCTAATTGTCACATACTGACCCAAGCAATTTGTTCTAGGTATTTTTGATCTTCTATTGGCTTGTTTTTTTAAATTAAATACACATTTTTTATCTAGCATATAGAGGGCAAAGCACTTGGAACCCAGAGAAGAGAGAATACACAAGGAGGCCAAGTAGTGCATATTAATGTGGAACAAGGTGGTGCAGCGTCTGTGTGCACCTATGAAGTCCCCCGAGGAACATGTGTTCCCCTCGCCATACGCTCTCTCTGCATAGTGGCTGCCAAACAGCACCACCTACACAGAGAGGCCAAACTAGACCTGCCTACAGGCATGTTGGTAAAGCTGGAACGTAATGAAGCTGCAATTCTAACATATTTCAAAGGGTGCAAAATGGTAAAGGAAAATGTAAAAGAACTGGGAATTTCCTGGCAGGTTGCATAGTATGCAACTAACTACGGTTGTTAAAATATTCCTTAACGTTGATCTAACCTTACACATATGTAGCCCTGTTATGGGGGGGTCATATGAAGTTTCCTTCTCCACACAGGCTATGGCGCTAACCTGCAGGTAACCAAATGAGCCAGAGCCTTCGCTAAAGGAAGAGTGGACTATGAATATATAATTGGCAGTGTCTCCACCTAGAACAGGGCTCCAGCTTATGTAGAGATGATCCCTGATCTAGGACAATAACTAGAAACTCACCCAAAATAACTGACAGCAGTAACACTAATACACCCAGCATAGATTTCTAAGAGTAAAGATATGCAGACATACCAGCAGGTGATTAGTGTAACTTTATATATGATAAAGTGATGGCATTACATACAACCAACACAATAACAAGAAGAATGTACATATAGCTTAGAAGAACACTATATATATATATATATATATATATATATATATATATATATATATACATATATAACCAAAGGCCTTTAACACCAATACCTCCAATTAGGCAGTGTGGTACAGTTCAGTCGCAGGTGGCTCTGGTGGCTCTGTATACTCCTTTCCTGGTCATCCTTCCATCAGCACACTATGGGTTAACTATCCCTGATTAACCCCCAGGACCACCTTCTTCCAGTGCAATAAATCCCTGTCCTCCCCTCCCCCTTGTGTTCTTTCTTTTTTGGTCTCCAGGCCACCTGTTGATTGCAGTGGTAAGTACTTTGTTTGCTGCATTCCCCCTGCCGAACTTATCCCTCCATGTTCAGCCTCTCATGGAATTGGAAGACGCTGAATGCTGGAGGTAAATCTTCCTAAAAACTGGGTGCCCTTTTTGTCATCATTGCCTCTCCCTTGGGGTTACCTTTTTCCTGTCTTCTATATGCAACGCACTGCTCTCCTGGCTTTATTGTCAGTCTGAGAGTGGCTGTGAATCATGTCACAGGGGGGAGATGGGCAGCACAGGATGGTAACCGCCAGTTGCCATGCAACAGCGCAAATGATCTTGGAGGGCTGCAGTTGAGAGGGCTTCTCTCACTCTGTCTGCAATCCTGACAGGTAAAGGACTTACCTCAGATTCTGTGTGTGTCTCCTGTTTGCCTCTGGATGTGCTGCTCTGGCTCCCCTACTATGCTGTGTACTTCTGTGGGTCTGACAATCTGACTGTTTTATGTCGCTCTGACTCTGACTGCGTCTGCTTTTGGAAATGCTGCTTGAGCTCACCTGTCTGCCTATGGAAGGGCTGATTGAGCTCACCTGTCTGTCTATGGAAGGGCTGACTTAGCTAACCTGTCTGCTGCTTCTAAAGTGAGTGGATGAAGGCAAATGGGTCTTAAAGAGACAATGTACCTGTTTGTTTTTGGTGAGAGGTAATATGATTTTTTCAAGATATTTTGTGCAAGTATGAGCTTGCCACACCTGTTAGTGGCACAGAAGACTAGCAAAGGTAGGAGGGGGCAATGAGGGACATGGTTTTTAAAAGAGTGCTCAAGGAATGCAAAGGAAGATGTTTTGCATTATCTTAGGAGCAGAAACCCTGAACACAAATGCTCCAAAAGACATAAGACCCGCCAAAGATCATCTCATCCTGACCAGGATGACGACACCTAACAGGTTGTCACCTTCATAAGCATGTGGTCAATACACTCTAAAGGAGCTGTTTTCCCTTACAAGCATGTGGTCAATACACTCTAAAGGAGTTGTCCCTTACAAGCATGTGGTCAATACACTCTAAAGGAGCTGTTTTCCCTTACAAGTATGGGGTCAATACACTCTAAAGGAGCTGTTTTCCCTTACAAGCATGGGGTCAATACACTCTAAAGGAGCTGTTTTCCCTTACAAGCATGTGGTCAATACACTCTAAAGGAGTTGTCCCCTACAAGCATGTGGTCAATACACTCTAAAGGAGTTGTCCCTTACAAGCATGTGGTCAATACACTCTAAAGGAACTGTTTTCCCTTACAAGCATGTGGTCAATACACTGTAAAAGAGCTGTTTTCCCTTACAAGCATGTGGTCAATACACTCTAAAGGGGTTTTCCCTTATAAGCCTGTGGTCAATACACTCTAAAGGAACTGTTTTCCCTTACAAGCATGTGGTCAATACACTCTAAAGGAGTTTTCCCTTACAAGCATGTGATCAATACACTCTAAAGGAGTTGTTTTTCCTTACAAGCATGTGGGCAATACACTCTAAAGGAGCTGTTTTCCACTTACAAGTATGAGGTCAACACTTAAGGAGTGGTTTCCACCTACCCTGTAAATGTAAAGGGACAGGATCCAGGCACATGTCTCCTACCTAGCTCGTATAGAGTTCGGGCCGTCCAGCCTGCTTTGCTGGGATGTGGTCCCTGTGTTCACATGCTAAATGCATTGTTTGTCAGGGAGCCTCTCTGCTGGTAATCCCATGGAGTCCTCCACAGGGCGGCTTTCATGCTCCCCAAGCACTCCATGAGGCACTGGCTCACAAGCGTTTATGCCAGCATGAGAGGCAATGCCTCACTCAGCTCAGGGTGCATTTTTGGCCTGCACGCAGTCTGCAGTGGCAGAGAAGTGAAATTGCACAGGTTGCCTCACAAGATGCGGTTGTGCAAAATTCTAAAGCCCTATTAAGGCGGCTATAGCAGAAAGTACGCTGCAAATATCCATGCCACAAACAACACCATAATGAGAGAGTGTAAAGCGCTCATTGATGAAGGATGGCAGAGACCTCATCAGAAGACCAATTTACAGTACAGGTTCTCTAAGCTTTATCCACATAAGATGCCCTCTAGCATCTGGCGCATCAAGTGTCTTTGCCTTTTTAGAACTCAGTTGCCTTCAGAGATCCTAGGGATGAGAGAGTGGACTTGTTCACACCAGATGCAGTCCAGTATGTTTTTACATCAAGAACGCATGGACATGGTTTAACTTGGATTCCAGTTACCTAGTTCACACCCGTGCAGCGCATTCTAGGGCAGTCAACAAAAGTAGGATGTTGTGTCCATATATCAATAAAAGTCCATAAATCAATATAAAAATCCATGTGATGTGAACCAACACCATGTGAAATAATCTTCTAATCCAATTTGTGACAGTATTCAACCAATGTGCAGCTTGCAATAAGGGTGGCAACTCACCAGATGTTTTGCCCTTTTTACAGGATGGTCAAAGGTCGCTTATGGAAAACCAATGTTTCCTAATGCAAGTGTGCGTCTTGACCCCCTTGATATCTGTCTGAGCCAACTAAATGGATGGAAATAAAAAAGTAGAGTGGTTGGAGGAGATGCTTTCAATACTGTCACAGTGCTGCCCACGCTATTCAAGGCTTCCATGCCTACATGCCTTGTCCAAAGTTTTTTCTCTGGCATCACCCAAACCAGATATTTCAGATAAACACCTTGACTAGTCTCAAAATAGATGCTTGGCAGAAGGATATTAAAAGTTTAAAACAAAGAAGAAAGCGAAAAAGAAGACACTCAATCGTTTCAACAGGACCCCACGGGCAAAACGATTAACTACAAATTGACTCTTCTTACTGAAATCTTCATAAGTCAGTAAATCTGTATAAAAGTCACCTGCCTCTCTCTCCCTAAAGGTAGAGAGCAGGTTAGGGAGGAGAGGCAGGTGACTTTTATCCAGACTTACTGACTCATGAAGATTTCAGTAAGAAGAGTTCACAGCAAAGGTCAGATACAAGGCGATAGCCCAGGATGCCTTCTCAATCTGATGGCAGTTCCCCCTAGTGTACCTGTTTCCTCCAATCCCATTAATCATGAGGGCTTTGCTGAAGATTGCAGAGGAGGTGCATACCATCATAATTGTACCCTTCTGGCCCAGGAGACCAGGTGTTACGTACCAGGTAGTGAGTCTGACGGCAGGGGGTGCCCTCCCCTACGACCCCGGTTCAAGAGACCGCTGGGAGTGAGACAGCGGCCACAGGAGCATGGGGAGGTAAGAGTGCCTGTGGTATTCCGGTAATGTCCACCAGCTGAAGGTCTGTAGGATTGTTGGAGACAGAGATGGCCTGCGGGGCAACAGATGCAGCCGGAAAGTAGCAATCCGGAAGGAGTGAAGCAGAGTTGCGGAGCTGGCAGTCACGGTGGTCTGGATGGCCACAGACACTGGAGAAGAGTCGGCAACTGGCTGGCGGTGCGGTACAAGGGTGCAGGCAGGAGAATGGTCAAGTCCAAGCAGCTTGTTAACAGACAGGTGGCAGAAGTAAAGAGGGATCAGGCAATCGGGTGGTCGTAGGCAAGCCGGGGTCGGTGCAGGCAGAGATCAGACAGAGTCGGGCAGGCCGGGTCACAGGAACAAACAACAGGTTACGGGTCTCTCAGGAAACAGGTCACACGCTGTAGATCAGCACTTGCTGCAGGGTTTGCTGAGCTGAAATAGAGCCGATTGGCGCCGTTTCCGGCGCGCGCGTGAACTCGTGGGAACGCGCAGGAGCGCTCAAATAGTCCAAAGCAGTGCCTTTTTGCAGGGACTTCTCTAACATTGCCCGCCCCCCCAAGGGGCAACCTCCGGATGCCCAGCTGAGCTCTTCTTTGTGGATAACTGTGAAGAAAGGCATCTACCAGATCAGGGGCATGCAGGTTTTGTTCAGGTCCATAGCCCCTCCATTTAATCAAGTACTGTATTTGTCCCCTTTTCCTTCTACAGTCCAACACAGCCTCCACCTCAAATTCCTCATCTCCATTAAATAGCACAGGTGCAGGTGGACCAGTTTCTTGGTCGGGAAAGGGGTCTGGTACAACCGGATTCAACAAAGAGACATGGAACACTGAATGGACTTGAAAGTTCTCCGGCAGGACCAACTCATAAGACACATCATTGACTTTCCTTTTGACAGCAAATGGCCCCACATACTTAGGTCCCAACTTCCTTGATGGGCATGCCAATTTCAGGTGAGTTGTAGCCAGCCACACTCGGTCTCCTGTTTTCAAAATCAGCTCCCCCCTCCTTTTCCTATCAAAGATCTTCTTGCTGTCCTCCTGTACCTTGCACATAGCCTCCTGCAGCAGTTTGTTGTTGCGGGCAAAGAAGTCCAGAATATCTTGAACAGCAGGTATGGAGGATTCGGGAATCAGGTCTGGCAAGAAGGTGGGGTGGAACCCAAAGTTTGCAAAGAACGCGGACTGTTTGGTGGCAGAATGGCAAGAGTTGTTCTAAGCAAATTCCGTCATTGGCAGAAGGGACACCCAGTCATCCTGAACAAAAGATGAGAAGCAACGTGTTAGGAAAAGACTGTGCTAAGGGTTAATTGTATTTGATTGTGTTTCCCTCCATTTCCTGGATGAGCAGCCCTATTTAAACTTCCTGCTTCCTGTAGCCAGTGCTGTTCGTTCTACAGCGTGTGAGTGTTCCTGAGTAGTCTGTATCCTGATTTCCTGTTCCTGTGACCCGGCTTGTTTCTGACGTTGATTGATCTCCACCTGCACCGACCCCCAGCTTGCCCACGACCATTCTCCTGCCTGATCCTTGTGTACTTCACCTGCCTGCCTGTTGACGACCTTGCCTGCATCTGACGACCCCTCTGCCTACTCCACCTGTACCGCTTTGCCAGCCAGTTGACGACCTCAGCTTGCACCACCACTCTACTACTGCACGAGCCGCAACTGGACCCGTCACACCATCACCAGTGATCCTGTCCGACCCTCGTGCTCCCCTGTGCTCCCGAACCTCCTGTCTGCTCTACCAGGGGTTCCCGAACCAGGGCCGTAAGAGTGGTTGCTCCCTGCACAAGACAGACTCCACCACCAGGTGCGTGACACAACGGAGGTACTGCTCTAGAGTTTGGTTAGTCCGCTCCGTTTGGCCGTTGGACTGAGGATGGTAGGCCGATGACAGTGACACTTTAATTTTCAGCATTCTGCACAGGGCTTTCCAGAATTTTGAGGTGGATTGTACCCCTCGGTCGGAAACAATGTCTGTGGAGGTTCCGTGGAGTCAGACAATCTCTTTAATGAACACCCGAGCGGTCTCTGGAGCAGAAGGTGTTCCTTTTAAGGGCACAAAATGGGCCATTTTTGTCAGCCGGTCGACCACCACGAAGATGGCCGTGCAGCCCTCCGAGGGAGGTAGCTCCACTACAAAGTCCATAGAAATCATGGCCCATGGTCGGTCTGGTACTGGCAGAGGTTGAAGCAAGCCCCAGGCCTTGTTCCGAGGGACCTTGTTTCAAGTACAGATGGGGCAGGAAGTGACGTAATCCCTACAGCCCTTTGTCAGGCCACCAAAAAGTGCACTGCACCATCTCTGAGATCTTGTGGATTCCAAAGTGTCCGGCCAAGGGATGGTCATGGCACAAACCTAGAATGGTTACTCGGATCTCCTTTGGGACAAAGATTTGATGTCCTCTCCACAAAAGACCCTCTCTGACCTGTAAGGTGTCAGAGGTTCCTGTAGAGGCCTGTTTGAGCTGTAACAAGAGGTCTGTCTGTAGAAGCAGGAAGTTCCCGGCTGACAGGATAGTATCAGGCATTGCTGGCTCTTTCGGATCTTCGAACATGCGAGATAACGCATCAGGCTTTATGTTTTTGGATCCGGGCCAGTACGTTATATGGAACAAGAATCTCAAGAAGAATAGTGCCCATTGAGCCTGACGGGGTCGAAGACGTTTGGCAGATTTGAGTTACTCGAGATTCTTGTGATCTGTGTAGATTAGAATTGGGTGAGCCGCCCCTTCTAGCAGGTATCTCCACTCCTCCAAAGCTGCCTTGATGGCCAGGAGTTCCCGGTCTCCCAAGTCATAGTTCCTTTCGGCTGGGGCAAGCTTTCGTAAGAAGAAGGCCACCGGATGAACTAAGCCCTTGAGAACCGCCCGACAGTGTTTTCTGACGTGTCCACCTCCAGAATGTAGGGCAGAACTGGATCTGGGTGGCGCAGTACGGGGGCAGACGTGAAGAGTCCCTTCAGAGTGGTGAAGGTGGTTTGTGCCTCCGGGGGCCAGTGGAACTGGGTCCCCTGCTTGGTGAGCTGGGTGATAGGAGATATGATGCGTGAAAAGTTCAGAATAAATTTACAATAAAAGTTGGAGAATCCAACACACCGCTGGACCCCCTTTTTATCAGTAGGAGCAGGCCAGGACAGGATGGCTGACAATTTTTGTGGATCCATCTCGATGCCTCCCAGGGAGATGACCAGTCCCAGAAACTGGATGCTCTGTCTTTCAAATTCGCATTTCTCAGGTTTTGCATATAATTTATGCTAGCGGAGGCGGCAGAGAAATTTCTTGACATGTTCCCGATGGTTTTCCAGGGAGGGAGAGAAAATAAGGATATCATCCAAATAGGCTATCACAAAAATGTCCAAAAAGTACCGGAGGATATCATTAATAAAAAACTGGAAGGTTGCCGGGGCGTTGCATAACCAAAGGGCATAACAAGATATTCATAATGCCCAAATCGGGTGCGGAATGCGGTCTTCCACTCATCCCCTTCCCGGATGCGGATAAGGTTGTATGCCCCTCTTAGATCCAGCTTCGTGAAAATGGTGGCAGCGCGTAGGCGCTGGAAGAGTTCTGGTACTAAGGGAAAGGGGTTCTTCATCGTAATCTTATTCAGATCTCTGTAGTCCACACACAGCCGGAGCATGTGATCCTTCTTCTCTACAAAGAAGATTCCCGCACCAGCTGGGGAAGTAGATGGACGGATGAACCCTTTCTGCAGGTTCTCATCGATGTAGTCCTTCAGTGCCCCTAACTCCTTCTCGGACAATGGGAAGATCCGTCCAAATGGGATCTCTGCCCCCGGAAGGAGCTCGACTGGGCAGTTGTAGGAGCGGTGCGGGGGGAGCGTGTCTGCCCCTTGCTTGCTAAACACATCCAAATATTTGTGGTAGACTTGGGGTATCTTCTGACGGTAGTCAAGGTCAGAATCCAGACACATCAGGTTCGAGGAAGGCGGAAAAGGCATGGGAAGGCAGTGTTTCCGGCAATAGGTGGACTGGAATTGGAGTGATCCGGAACTCCAGGTGATCCTAGGGTCGTGGGCTTGGAGCCAGGGCAGGCCCAGGATGACAGGGGAGAATCGATGGTATCCAGGCGTAGCAGCTCACTATGGTCAGAGAGAGTGGTGGCCAGCAAAGGTGTGGTCTCCTTGAATACCAGTCCGGACTTGACGCGAGACCCATCGGCTAGGAACACCGAGAAACTTCGCTCCTTGGGGTGGAGCGGAATTTGATGTTTGGCTGCAAAGTCCAGATCAATAAAGCAACTACAGGCCCCTGAGTCCACAATAGCCGTGACAGAGACTGACCTGGCAGTCAGAATGAGATGGGAAGGGCTAGGTGGGCCGGTTTGGCCGTCAGTGGTGTCTGTCCCATGGAGGAGCCGCATAGCCCTCTTGGGTGTTTGGCTGGGCGCTCGTGCACGTAATGGCCTGCTTCGCCACAGTAGAGGCAGAGATTGCCCTGGAGCCTGCGTGCCCACTCTTCAGGGGAAAGGGAAGACCGGGCGGAGGCCTTGTGCGGTGCCGACTTCTCCTGCCTGCGCTCTCGCAGATGGCGATCAATCCATATGGACAACTGAATGAGGTCCTCCAAGGAACTCGGAACTCCCACCCGGGCTAGCTCATCCTTAAGGCCCTCTGATAGGCCCAGCCGAAACTGGTGCTGAAGGGCGGCGTGGTTCCAACTGGTATCTGCGCTCCAGCGCCTGAAGTCAGAGATGTAGTCTTCGACTGGTCAGCAGTCCTGCCTGAGGGAATGGAGAACAGATTCGGCTGTGGCGGCCCGTAGAGGGTCATCGTACAACTGGGACATGGCCTGAAAGAAGGAGGATAGGGTCTCCAGCCGTACGTCCTTGGTTTCCAGCAGATGATGAGCCCCGGCCTGGGGCTGATTCCGTAACAGGGAGATAACATACCCCACTTTGGTGGATTCTGACTGGAAAGTTAGGGGCTGGAGTGTGAAATAGAGTTGGCAGGCATTGCAGAAGGTCCGATACTTGGACTGATCTCCGGAAAATTTGTCTGGGGTAGGTGTCTGCGGCTCCAGAGCAGGCAATGGAATGACAGAGTCCAGACTAGCTGTGGTTGTAGAGACCTGGCTGAAGGTCAGGACTTGCTCCTCGAGATGGGCATAATGGCCCGTCTGGGACCTGATGGCCTGTGTGAGGTCCGTGAGGCGCTGGTTGACCTCAAGTAGGGCAGAGGCCCCCCTTGCAGACTCAGCCATGGCTGTCTGATACTGTTACATACCAGGTAGTGAGTCTGACGGCAGGGGATGGCCTCCCCTACGACCCTGGTTCAAGAGACCGCTGGGAGTGAGACAGCGGGCACAGGAGCACGGGGAGGTAAGAGTGCCTGTAGTATTCCAGTAATGTCCACCAGCTGAAGGTCTGTGGGATTGTTGAAGACAGAGATGAACTGCGGGGCAACAGATGCAGTCGGGAAGTAGCAATCCGAAAGGACTGAAGCAGAGTTGAGGAGCTGGCAGTCACGGTGGTCTGGATGGCCACAGACACTGGAGAAGAGTCGGGTGCAGGCAGGGTCGGCAACTGGCTGGCGGTGCGGTACATGGGTGCAGGCAGGAGAATGGTCAAGTCCAAGCAGGTTCGTTAACAGACAGGTGGCAGAAGTATAGAGGGATCAGGCAATCGGGTGGTCATAGGCAAGCCGGGGTTGGTGCAGGCAGAGATCAGACAGAGTCGGAGCAGGCCGGGTCACAGGAACAAACAACAGGTTACGGGTCTTTCAGGAAACAGGTCACACGCTGTAGATCAGACAGCACTTGCTGCAGGGTTTGCTGAGCTGAAATAGAGCCGTTTCCGGCGCGGGCGCGTGCATGCGTGGGAGCGCTCAAATAGTCCAAAACAGTGCCTTTTTGCAGGGTCTTCTCTAACACCAGGGTTTCCTCTGCACTTACAGAGGGCGTCTGCCCCACCAGTACATCTACCTCTAAGGAGGGATCTACTACAGCAAGGACAGTGGATTCACCCGAGTCCAGGGAGACTGCAGCTGACGGCCTGCATACACAAGTCCTCTCAGAGGAAGTAGTCGCTACATTATTGGGGGCAAGGAAGGCTACAACAAATGCCACATACTCCAGAATTTGGATAAAGTTTGCAGACTTTGCATCGCAACAGTTTCTCCCCATTAACGCAAAGTATTGCGAACATTTTAGAGTTTCTGAAAATGGCTCTGAATGTTGGCTTGGCATATAACTCTATTAAAGTGCAGGTGTCGGTCCTGTCTTCTTTCACTGGACATAAATGGGCTAATGAGCCTTTAATAAAGCAGTTCCTCAGAGCCGCAATAAGGGTGTGCCCCCCCCCCAAGGGAGAGCCTCATCCCAACCTGGGACTTGGGCATGGTCCAAAAGGCACTGTTGCAGCCCGAATTTGGCCCGGCAGAATCATGTACACTTGGCTTTCTAACAATCAAACTGCTCTTCCTGAAGGCCATTACAA
>BLSH010139134.1:3735301-3747117 GCA_018402905.1 Glandirana rugosa
TATCCTCCCAGCACGTCACGAGACACACACTCTCTTCGCATGCGTCGGGTCGGAATCTGACGCATGCGCACTACGATCGGGATTTCTGATGCCGCTACTGCGCATGCGCCGTGCGGGAATCCGACGCATGCGCACTACGATCGGGATGTCCGAGGCCGCTACTGCGCATGCCTTGGGCCGGAATCCGACGCATGAGCACTACGATCGTGATTTCCGAGGCCCCTACCGCGCATGCGTCAGGCCCGGACTTCCGAGGATCCGCTCATTATACTCGCTATGTAGATTGGCCGTGCAGTGCGGCTTCTCTCACACACAGAGCACTGCACGACCCTCCTATAATCCTGAGATCTATAATATCATCTCCACATCATTGTGTCCGCTTCTCACACAACATGGGGACGTTCTATCTGTGTCTCCTCCTCTCACTCTTCTCTCAGGGATGCAAAAGTCTGGATATTTTGTTAGAAAATGACTGAGAACCGCAAACATTGTTTATATATTTTTGCAGAGGCCCTAAAGAATAAAACGGTGGTTTGTAATCATTTTTTGGCACGCAGTGTATAAGTCAAAAATATAAAAGATGACATCACGCCGAGCACACAGACACCTCACATAAAGGGCAACAAACTTAAATATCTCCATAGGCAATGCTTTAAATGTATTACCTATGTATGGTTAGCAGTTTAGATTACAAAGGCGCTAGAATTTTTGCGCTTGCTATAACCTCACATGTGGGCAGGGTTGCCAACCGCCAGTAAATTTACTGACAGTTTGTAAAAATCAGTGATTTTTACAACTGTCTATAAATATCAGGGTCTGATAATTTGTCACGCTGTGCTGACTTTTTAAGTGTAAGCCGGGTAAACTACGTGATATGGGTATTTTCAGTGTTTTCATGTTGTGTTTAAATATCAATTGTCTTCGTTTTTAATAGGAGTTCATTTTTCAGGTTGCCAGTAAAAAATGTGCTCCGCCAGTAAATTTCCCATGTTTTGCCAGTAAAAAATGCTGCGGGAGGTTGGCAACACTGAAAGGAATGCACAATTATTCCATACACAATCTCTGCACCAGCATGAGTACAATGTGAATGTCAAGCAGAGGTTAGATCTCCACTGAAACCAATTTTTATGGTAGCCACTCCGTAGCCATATTTAGCATTTGATTGAAGTCACAGAGCACAGATGCATATGATTATCATGTCACTAAAGGCATTTTTTTTGTTTTTTTGTTTTGGATGGAGCGGAGAGGGATTAGAACCCTTGTCAGGTTTTATTGCTGTCTGTGCTAGGGGTGCCACCTCATCTCTTTAAAACCGAACACATATGAATTACACAGGTTCTGTGACTGATTAAGGTGGTAATTAAACTCACTTAGTGCCTTATCTGCATTAAATTAGCCTCAGAACCTGTGTAATTCATATGTGTTTGGGTATAAAGGGATGAGGTGGCAACCCTAGTCTGTGCCCCCCTGTTAGGGAGATTCATTCACTCTCTCCATTTGTCCTGTTTACCATTACCATTAAATGTGAAAATAAAAGAAAATCTCAAATATTGGGTTGACATCAGAACAGTAATAGAGGGGGAAATCTTCCAATGGGGACACTAGTTCTGATGACCCTGGTGACACCCCCCCCCCCCCGAGATTCCCTCACTTTGGAGGGATTTCCTCTCATTTCCTGTTTTGGCTATGGGACAGGAAGTGAAAGTAAATCTCTCCAATGGGACACGTATGCCTAAAAAAATAAGAGGGGTTATTGCCTTCCCTTACTTTATTCAAAATGAAAAAAGAAAGTTTTGCCTTCAGTGAAACTATACGTACTAAGCACACCAGTTCTTCAAATGGTGGAGTGTACTGTACACAATACTGTGTTCTGTCTTATAGCAAACTGTGCCAGGTTTCCCCAATCTGGTGATGAAACTGTAAATATAGCTATGGTATATAGCACATGAACAGTCTCATTCAAGACAGATCTAACAATGAGGCATAATTGCTGAAAAATCATACTCCATGTTGCTGATGTCCAGCTGCCAGCTGATAGAATGTAGTGGGTAAAGAAGGAAAAAGAAGAGTCTCGCCCACATATCTATACAGCACATGGCCCATATGCTGAAATTAGGGCCAATGCCGACTCTGAGAAAATTGGATGCCAATCCTTCCGGGATGGACTATGACTTTCCCTGGCAATTAACCATTCAGTCCCAACAATGCTGAATAGAGTGACCACATATAGAGAAAGCAGGATTTGCAAGCAGGTAGAAGCTGTACCGTGTATCCTGGCATATTTTGCCATAATGATATCATCATAAGCACCTCTGATGATTCCACTATGGTTAAATCCTTCAGCAATGTGTGTGAGCATGACGTCACGCTCGCTTAGGAAGACCGAGGTAAGGTAAGTATGAAATCTAGCCTCTTTCTTTACAGATGCTGTACATTTTTTACCTACTAACCGCAGCTGATTTTTGCAGGGAAAGGAGACCCCAGCTTTATAAGCAGGCCTTGCAAAGTCAATTTTCAATTTTATGTGAACCCAAACTTTTTTTTTAGAGTAGGGGAGAGTTAAAACCTTGTCAGCTTAATTTTTTCTTTTCCATATGTGTCCCCCCATTCACTTTATGTCCAAGAGACACCTCAAATAATTGAATATCTCTTCATTGTTAGGGTAATTCCCCTCTTATAAAGTTGTCAATGGAATAGATGTCCCCAACTGCATTTTTACCCTTTCTTCTTGTTTTGGTGACAATTCAAAAATTTTGGGTTTCCCTACACTTTCTGTTTCAGTATAGATCAGGAGTCATTAAATGGCGGACCGTGGTCCGGGCCCGAACTGTATGACAGTCCTGTTTGGACCGCGACTCTGCCATCCGGCTGATAACCTCCTTCCTCCATCACGTTTCAGCTTTCATCCCTAAAGCAGCTGGCAGGCAGAAGGCATGGTATGCTCAGACAGATGGCCAGACCACCCCCCCCAAGCTCACAAGCCGGTGACTTGCCGGCAGGTCACAGGGTCCGACCACCAACCATCCACCTGCCAACAGAAAAAACAGGGCAGTCCCGGCCCCTATCCAGACATTCCAAGCCCCACCCACCAACTGCGGTGCAAGGTAAGATTGGAAATGTCTATGATTGGAAGGGGAAAATGGTATGTAAGGGAGTGGGCTTTCATGTAAAGGGAACTGGAGGATGTAAAGAAGGGGGGCTCTGAAAGTAACTGGGAAACAGGAAAGAGGGGTCGTGCAGGGGACTGGTATACAAGAAAGGGGGGCTGTGAATGGATGAAGGGATTGGTATACAATAATGGGGGGCTGTGAAGGGGAATGGGGTGCAAGGAAAGGGGAGGCTGTGAAATGGACTGGGGTGCAAGAAAAGGGGACCGTGAAGAGGACTGGGGTGCAAGGAAAAGGGGGCTGTGAAGGGGACTGGGATGCAAGAAAAGGGGGAGGGCAAGGCTGTGAAGTGGACTGGGGTGCAAGGAAAGGGAGCAGCTGTAAAGGGGGCTGGGAAGCAAGGAAAGGAGGGCTGTGAAGGGCAATGGGATGTAAGAAAAGGGGGGGTTAAGGCTGTGAAGGGGACTTGGATACAAGAAAGGGGGGCTGTGATGTAAGGTGAGGGCTGTTATGCGAAGGGAACTGAGATGTAAAGTGGGGGGCTTTGATGTGCAGGGGTGAAAGAGGACTCTGATGTGTGTGTGTGTGTGGGGGGGGGGGAATGGGATGTGAGGTGGGGACTGGGGACACTGATGTAAAGGAGACAGTGTGAAAAATGTAAAGGGAGGCTGTATTGCAAAGGGGGCTGTGATGCAAATGGGGACTTTCATTCAAAGGGGAGCTGTGATGTAAAGGGTGCACTGTTATGCAAAGCGGGGGGGGGCAGATTTAAAAAGGGGCCAGGGCTGGTGCAAGGATTTTTGACACCCTAGGCGAAACCTCATTTTGCTGTCCCCCCTTTGGCCCCACCCCTGACTCCGCCCCCTTTGCCCTGTCCATGTATATGATGGAGGTGGCGGAGGTGGAGATTTTTGCAGTGCCTCTCTACCTATTTCTTTAGCCGTGGTCCCCAGGCCTGCACCTGTACCTATGGACCCATCCTAAAGTCAAATAATTGCAGCACTGGCTTGCTTCCTCATGCCAGCCGTGGTCTGCAGATATATGGATGGGCTGGGGTAGTATATGGACAGGGGCTTGGCTCGGCTGCCTACTCTGCCTAGTGGTAGAGCCGGCCCTGAAATGGGCTGTATTGTCAAGAGGAGTACTGTGATGTAAAGGTGGGGGGGGCTGTATTGAAAAGGGGAGTGCTGTAAAGGGGGCCTGTATTGTAAAGGAGGGTGGTGTGATATAAAGGGGGCACTGTGTTGTAAAGGGGGTGATATAATATAAAAAGGGCTGTATTGTAAATAGGGGTGTTCTGCAACATAAAAAGGAGGCACTGTGGTGTAAAGGTGAGACTGTGATGTGAAAAGGCTGTGATATAAAAAGGGGGGGTGGGGGCTGTGATGTAAAGGGGTAATCCAGACTCAGACCCTTGCTGGAAGAAAATTTGTGAATTTTAATTCCATACCCCTGGTATAGATGGTCACCAGAAGAACATTTAAGGGCTAATTCCACCTTTCTGACCAAGTTCCATGTTACACCCATATTTTGGATGTGCCATGGAACATTGTGCAATTCCGCACCCCCCTACCCACCAACCACCTTCCCTCTCAACTTTTCTGAATCGCTGGAATCTGTTCCCCTCACATCCTGTATGATTATGAAATCAGCATGACCTGTACATGACTCCGTACAGTCGCATCATCCACTCACAGATCCATTCACAGGAATCTGTGAATGGAAGTCTAAAAGTCCCATCTTCCACCATTGAGCACAAGTATACACATTTGTAGTCCACTAATTACTTCCTCCAGTTCCATAGGTGAAGGTCTGTACCTCCACAGAGATCTGAGGCTAAAGCAATAGTCTGCAAGATCCTATGCATTGCACCTGCAATCCACTGTTACAATACTTTGTACATTTACAATGGGAAATATAAAGGTGCAGTATATATACAGTATATATATTAAAAAAAAAAAATATATATATATATATATATATATATATACAGTGCCTTGAATGTATTTTATTGGGATTTTATGTGATAGACCAACACAAAGTGGCACATAATTATGAAGTGGAAGTGTCAGGGCTGGGCCCAGCCCTCCCTTCTCAGAGTAGGCTTCTCAGTTGTCGGTTAATTGCCAGTGCTCAGTTTCCACAGTCACTTACCTGATGATCATATCCTGCTCGTCAAGCCAGCTCTGCTGGCTATATTAACTGCCTGGATCAGATCTTCTGCACCTTTGCCTTGGTCAACATATCTGGATACTCTCTGCTGTGTTTTTCTGTTAAAGACTTTCCCTGGTTGACTTCCCTTCTGGTTCCTGGATTTAAGACTTTGCCCGGCTGACTTCCCTTCTGGCTCCTGATCCTGTATGCTGTTTTTTGACTACACTGATCTCTGGATTCTTGTGCCTGGCTTGTTCCAACTATCTGCTCTGGTTACCAAACCCTGGCTATGTTTTGACTATGTTTGCTCTGTTTGCACTATTTTACCATTTTATTAAAAGTGGGATTTTTTTTACTGCATTTCTGTCTCAGTCTGATTCATGGTTACTGACAAGAAGGAAAATCATTAATGTTTTTCAACATTTGTTACAAATAAATATCTGAAAAGTGTGATGTCCATTTTATTCAGCCCCCATTACTCCTAACTAAAATCTAGTGGAACCAATTGCCTTCAGAAGTCACCTAATTTGTAAATAGAGTCCACCTGTGTGTAATTTAATCTCAGTATAAATACAGCTGTTCTGTGAAGCCCTCATGGATTTGTTAGAGAACCTTAGTGAACAAACAGCATTATGAAGGTAAAGGAACACACCAGACATCTTAGGAATAAAGTTGTGGAGAAGTTTAAAGCAGGGTTAGGTTATAAAAAAACAACCCAATCTCACGGAGCACTGTTCAATCCATCATCTGAAAATGGGAAGAGTATGGCACAACTGCAAACCTACCAAGACATGGCCATCCACCTAAACTGGGCAAGGAGAGCATTAATCAGAGAAGCAGGCAAGAAGCCCATGGTAACTCTGGAGGAGCTGCAGAGATCCCCAGCTCAGGTGGGAGAATCTGTTCACAGGACAACTATTAGTGGTGCACTCCATAAATCTGGCCTTTATGGAAGAATAGCAAGAAAAAAGCCATTTTTGAAAGAAAGCCATAAGAAATCCAGTTTGCGAGAAGCCATGTGGGGGACACAGCAAACATGCGGAAGAAGCTGCTCTGGTCAGATGAGACCAAAATTTAACTTTCTGGCCTAAAAGCAAAACACTGTGTGGCGGAAAACAAACACTGCACATCACACTGAACACACCATCCCCACCATAAAACATGGTGGTGGTAGCATCATGTTGTGGGGATGCTTTTCTTCAGCAGGGACAGGGAAGCTGGTCAGAGTTAATCAGAAGGTGGATGGAGCCAAATACAGGGCAATCTTAGAAGAAAAGCTATTAGAGTCTTCAAAAGACTTGAGACTGGGGCAAAGGTTCACCTTCCAGCAGGACAGCAACCCTAAACATACAGCCAGAGCTACAATGGAATGGTTTAGATCAAAGCATATTCACGTGTTAGAATGGCCCAGTCAAAGTGCAGACCTAAATCCAATTGAGAATCTGTGGCAAGGCTTGAAAATTGCTGTTCACAGATGCCCTCCATCCAATCTTGAGCTATTTTGCAAAGAAGAATGGGCAAAAATGTCACTCATTATATGCAAAGCTGGTAGAGACATACCCAACACATACCCAGACATACCTAGCTGTAACTGCAGCGAAAGGTAGTTCTACAAAGTATTGGCTCAGGGGGGCTGAATACAAATGCATGCCACACTTTTCACATATATTTTTGTAAAAAAATTATGAAAAACATTTATCACCTTCCTTTCACTTCACAATTATGTGCCACTTTGTGTTGGGCGATCACATAAAATCGCAATAAAATACATTTATGTTTTTGGTTGTAACGTGACAAAATGTGGAAAATTTCAAGGGGTATGAATAATTTTTAAAGGCACTATATCAATATATATATATATATATATATATATATATATATATATATATGTGTGTTTTCTTGTTTTTTTTTTTAAATGTGCCATTAAAACCTTAAAGCATATCTTAACTATAATATGCTAAAAATGTATTCAATCAGCACAAACACATGAACACTCAAGGTATATTTCACACTACCACCAACATAGCATAAACAACAAAAGAAGTGCAGCGCAATAATGAATCAAAATATATCATACCTCTGCAACGAGCCAATCTGAAGATAGCCACTGGTGACGTCATGATCGTAGCTCCTCTCCAACCATACAGGTTGCATCCAACACGGGACTTCATCAGTGGGTTGTGGAGCCTCACGGTCACCTGGCAAGTCTTATAGTGGCTTTCCATGGTACCTAGCCACTATAAGAAATGTTTGGGTGCCCGCATGGCTCCGCCCCTTGCTGACGTACTCCAATATTGGACGTAACGCGTACGGGAGGAGGGGCTACGATCATGACGTCACCAGCAGCTATCTTCGGATCGGCTCGTTGCAGTGGTTTGTCTATATGCATACAGCCAAGCTCTGTGTTTGTGAGTGTTTTTATTGCCTTATTTCAGGTATTTGTTTTAATAAACGGAGAGCACTATTAGTATCTGTTTTGTCTTACGTATTTTTTTTTTTTTTTTTTTAATTCTGTTTATTGGAGTTGTAAAAGATTAAATGAAGAATGAATTGCAGCATACAGACTGTCTATAGGATTGAATGGAGAACACAGTAGGGATTATAGACTCTTCATAGGACTAAACAGAGAATGGAATATGGAGTACAAAAAGTTCCAGGACTAAAAAGAGGAAGGATTACATAGTAGGAACCCTCAATGAGACAGAATAGGGAATGAAGTATAGAGTATGGACTCTTCACAGGATTGAATGGAGAAGGGAGTATAGAGTATAAACTCTCCATATGATTGAATGGAGAACATAGCACACTCTAATCACTCTGTGCTGTGCAGATTCTTCCTGCTGCTTAGCTGCAGAGAAAGGGACTGGGGAATCTCTGTCCTCAGTCACTTCCTCTGTCTGAAAAACCCCTGATATTTCACCAATGCCCCACAATGGGAATGCTAAAAAAAATTGTAAAAAAAAAATATATAAAAAAATATTCTAAAACAATATTGAAATAAAATAAAAAAATAAAATTGTGAAAAAGTAATAAAAATAACTACTGACACCAATCTCTGCCCTACCAACACCCTCCACTGCTCTACTGACACTGTCCAATGCCCTACTGCTATATATATATATATATACATATATATATATATAATATATATATATATACTGTGTATGCACGCATATGCATCCATGTGTGTCTGACCTGTGGGGTGCACACCCTAATGCAATAGGCTTTGCACACCTATGATGGAGAATAAAGTATAAAGTGCAAACACTCCATAGGACTGAATAGAGAACATAGTACAAATTCTCCAAAGAATTTAATAAGAAAATGAATTTCAGAGTATGAAATCTCCATAGGATGGATTGGAACACAGAATTCAAATTATCTATAAAGGTTGAATGCACGGGCCCACCAGAGAAGATTCTGACAGGAATCTATGATAGTTCCATTTTGTGCTGG
Organism: Glandirana rugosa; assembly: GCA_018402905.1. Taxonomy (NCBI): domain Eukaryota; kingdom Metazoa; phylum Chordata; class Amphibia; order Anura; family Ranidae; genus Glandirana; species Glandirana rugosa. The sequence goes on from BLSH010139134.1 coordinate 3,744,019, forward strand.
GAAAAACCATAGTCAGTATTCACACTTATTTCTATTATAATTTTTTCTTCCCGTGCAGCTAAATTACAAACTATGCAAAGAATAGTAAAATATTTGCATGTACTTTATATTGAAGTGGAAAATTACTAAAGCAGTTACTGTCTGTCTGCTGCTAATAATCCTTCTGGATCAACTAGGATTGCTCTTAGACTCCTCATAGATAGGTTGTTGTCTGTACACTCCAGGTAATAGCAGATAATTAGTAAACTTGAGACATATACTTTATTTTCTTTGCCTAAACATTGACCATATGCCCTTACAATATATTAAAATGCAAATATATTGTGAATCAACACAAAAAGAACATGGGAACAAAATTAAAATCTCTATTATTTCAAGTAAATATGTTTTTATAAATAGCAGACTTTGCATAAAAGAAACACCAGTAAATACCTACAAAAATTAAATGAGACAAAGAAAAAATGTTTATCTCAGACTCTGGTTTCCACCCTCTTGTTGTAAGAACCAGTGATTTTGCAGTGCCTTAAAGCATGTAAATCCATCTTAGTAAAATTTAACATGTGACTGTAATTTAACAATCAAATTTCAATAAGTTTAAATCTGAAGCTCTCGTTAAAATAATACTTGGCAATCCTGCTGTGACAGTCTTTCTTCAGGGTACTTCCTCTTGTAGGGTGTCAATGCTCTGTCTTTGGGGTTGATGTACTAAAGGCAAATAGAATATGCACTTTGCAAAGTGCAGTTGCACTCTGGAGGTGCCGTTTTTGCTCCAGAGCTTAGTAAATGAGGTAAAGCTTCACTTTGCAAAGAATACCCAATCACATGCAAGGAAAATAAAAAAAAATGCATTTTTGCTTCCACATGAGTGGATAATGGAAGTCAGCAAAGCTTGTACTCATTTATTAATCTCTGGAGCAACTGCTCTTGCAAAGTGCAACTGCACTTTGCAAAGTGTACAGTCTATTTGCCTTTAGTAAATCAACCCCTTTGTCTTCTATTCAGACTTCTGTGTTGTCACCCTCTCATGTGCTTTTCTGATGGAGACTCAGAGCATCTGTTTCAAAACATAGGTGTGATCCACTGTTGTCAACATCTGGCAACCAGCCCTGAGAGATGCCACACAGCCAGTACTAGAATACATACATTTAATCAGGAAGTGGAGGCAAACTCTAGGACAGGGGTCCTCAAACTATGGCCCTCCAGTTGTTCAGGAACTACAATTCACATCATGCCTAGTCATGTCTGTGAATGTCAGAGTTTTACAATGCCTCATGGGATGTGTAGTTCCACAACAGCTGGAGAGCCGTAGTTTGAGGATGCTTGCTCTAGGAGATCACCTGCACGGAACTGCAACAAAGGATGAAAAAAATTTGAAAAGTAGAACGCAAGGTGATGTCAGCAGCTAGAGGTTCTTAATTAAATATAAAAAAAAAATCCACTTACAGTACATGTACATTAGTGAATATCAGCCATAGAAAGAAGCAGAGTCATCAGCTGACAAAATGCAGCATGGGAACAAGAAAATGAAGGAAATATCCAGTATCCATAGACAGCTGCTGCAGCACAGCCTCAGCTCAAAGCTGGTATATGCAGACAGCTGGCAAAGCAACGCAAGCTGCACTCCGGACTGTAGGTGGGAAGCAAAGAGTGAGAGGCACAGTGCACTGCTATACTAGGCTGTCAGTGGTGTGAAGAAAAACGGCAACAGGTTTCTGGGCATCTAAGCTCTTTCTCAAGCCAAGCGTTACAGTTTGTTTTATGTTTCTGAAAAAAGATGAAAACAATATTTTGTTTGAAATCATTGCAATTGTTAATGGTGTACAGTGCTATAGCAAACTAAATGTTATTCAGTTAGTTTTGTATCTATTTTAAAGTTTACTCGAGCCAAGCCAATTTTAGGTATTTAGTGGAGGGGGGAATTATCAGATCCTCTGTGAACTTTTTTTTTTTTTTTCTGTCTGTGTTGTCACTGGACAGATTTCCTGTTCAGGTGACACCATGATAAGAGATGAAAATGTATAGGTGTCACCAGGGCATTCAGACATAGTGACAGACAAAGTAACAGATATTCTCATCCCTCTCCACACTACTAAATAAATTAACTTTTCTTGCTATCTCTGTCTCCATCAGAGACATTATCTATCACTTCCTGTCCTGGCAGCACCCTGTCACCAGAACAGAAAGTGGGGGTGAGTCTTCCTAATATGGTTTGAGATGGCAATAAAACCCTGGCCCTGAGTTTTTAATAATCTCTCACTGTGCATGTAATCAAAAACAGCTTTTAGAATGACTAAAATGCAGCTCATAAAGTTTTGTCACCTTTGTGCCTCTACCCTGACTCTATTTAGTTCAATATAAACCTCATATGCAATTTTTCAAGCTATTGATGGGTTTTTCCATTTTAAGTAAGTCATGTTTTAAATTGTTGCAGAAGCAGTGCAGGATCTATAAAAGCAAACTGCACCAAAATTATCTTATTTCTAACATCAATTCTGTACTCTTAGTATGAGTTAGTGATCTGCAAAACAGTGGCGGCTGGTGAAGTTTTAGGATGGGGGGGGGGGGGGTGCCAGGCCCCGCCCTTCCTTTTTTACCCCTCCTTCTTCTAATAAGCCCCACCCCTTATAGAATCCACCCACTCCGTCCCCTTTATTCCACATATTGTGTCAGGAGTACACAGCTCAGCATCACAGGACACAGTATACAGCCCAGCATCACAGGACACAGTATACAGCTCAGCATCACAGGACACAGTATACAGCCCCAGCATCACAGGTGGGGTAGATTGCAGTCAATAACACAAGTGGGGTAAATTGCAGCCACTAACACAGGTGGGGGTAAATTACAGCCAATAACACAGGTGGGGGCAAATTGCAGCCAATAACACAGGTGGGGGTAAATTGCAGCCAATAACACAGGTGGGGGCAAATTGCAGCCAATAACACAGGTGGGGGTAAATTGCAGCCAGTGACACAGGTGGGGGCACTTTTGCAGCCAGTGACACATGTGGGGGCACTTTTGCAGAGACGACGATCCCCCCCTCTTCCCCCGTAAATTGCAGCCAACAACACAGGTGGGGACAAATTGCAGCCAATAACA
>BLSH010139134.1:3750656-3810050 GCA_018402905.1 Glandirana rugosa
CACAATAACCGACGTTTTCATGGGGGTGGACACAATAACCGACGTTTTCACGGGGGTGGACACAGATGGGGGCACTGTTGCAGCCAATAACACAGGTGGGGGTACTTTTGCAGCCAATAACACAGGCAGAGGCACTTTTGCACCCAATAACACAGGTGGGGGCACTTTTGCAGCCAGTGAAACAGGTGGGGGCACTTTTGCAGCCAGTGACACAGGTGGGAGCACTTTTGCAGCCAGTGACACAGGTGGGAGCACTTTTGCAGCCAGTGACACAGGTGGGGGCACTTTTGCAGCCAGTGACACAGGTGAGGTCACTTTTGCAGTCAGTATCACAGGCGGGGGCACTTTTGCAGCGTTCTATCTATTTCTATATCTAAACTATCTACTCGTTTGTCAGTATTTTTCTTTCCTTTTGATTTATATAAACATTTATTTAGGTAATTCGCAAGGTTGGTGGTCTTTTTCTTTTACAGTACCCCCCTCCCCATCACTGCATAGCTATTCACTGAGAAGTTCATATCTATACACAAATGTTTTGCCTTTCGTTTCTATTTTAAACTGAATGGGTTGTTTTACGAGGTGAGTGTTTACAATCACTTTAAGGCTAGGTATGGAGAAGCATATGGCTCATTCCCTTTCCTTCTGTATGTAACAGTGCTTATGTTTGGTGATTGGCCCACCACTGTCACACTGGGAGGTAGTCCCCAGTCCTGTGTAAGCTCTGACTCAAGGCAATGTTTTGCTGGGGCATTAACATATACCTGTTGCTTCGTCCTGCATGGCTTCAAGGCAGACTGGTGCTCAGCAGAATGCAAGAATGCATTAACTTAAATAGCTTATAAGGTTCCTCAAAAAGAGTCACCTCCTTCGGCAGCCATATTATTTCCAGTGAATATGCTCATTTGATAATTAACAATAGATAATAAGTATTCTTTTGAAAGTGGAAGCACTCCTTTCCGAAGGTCCTGTGTATGGGTACTTAGGCAAGAATTTGTTTTAGAAATAAACCCTTTCAATGACAATTATCTCAAGGTGCCCATATACCAACTACCCTCTTAGAGGATACATTTATATCTAATTAAGGCATTTATAGAGTGTCTCAACTTTCCAGCACCCATATATGCTTGATTATAATTTGAACAGGATGATATCCAATCACCCAATAACTGTACCTATACTCATACTTATTGAGTTTAATCTATGTTATTCCCAAAGTGATCCTGGCATTCTGCAGTACTTCACATTCTCTAGATCATTTGGATATGTCCATACAGATCATACCATGTATTCAATTACGGTAGAAAGCAGGCCACCTAACTTTTGACCCAAGTTGGGTTACAGCTTGCATGGTCAGCTTTAAACCACAATAACAAAATGGAATAAAACAAACAAAGTATTCTCATGGAAAAACATGCAAAAGTATTGTAAAGAAGCAATACAGTTAAGTCAAGGATTATTGATATGTTGATGGCACCCTCTCCTTAATTGACATGCAACCAGTAGCAATGGCTATTGTTTCATCCTTCTCGAGTTGGGCTCTTTGTCATTCTGCCTCTACTGTGGACAGATTTCAACTGCAGCCAGTTAATAGCGAATTACCCAAACTGATTGCCCTGACTGGATTAGGCAGCTCAGCCACCATTAAATAGGTTTTTCCCAGCATTAAGGTGAACAATAGATGGGGGAATTACCTGCAAATGGTTGAATCTAAACAGTGAATCCTTCCCACAGTCGTAGAAGATTTTAATTCTTTCTCCATCATTGTACAGCAGTTGGGTGAATGCAGCCTGTTCTATGACTAATCCAAACACAGTGTGGATGCATTTGTATTATACTGGTAGAGATTACCTTGTTCCCACCCGTTAGCGTAAGTTAATGGCTATGTTATTCAGTATTTTGTAGCTAAATCATTTTACTATAATTAACTGAATGAGAATGAAATTTGTTAACCTGATACACTAACATTTGAAAAAAATATATTTATCTGTCTAGTTATTTATGAGTTGAGATTACAATTTACAGTTTGTAAAATATTTCTGAACCCAAGAACCAAAATTGAAAGTAGTTCTAAAGCCTGAAGTTTTTTTTACCCTAACGCATTCTCTGCCATAGCTTGCTATGGGGGGCACTCAGCAGGGGGAGGAGCCAGGAGCACTGGTGAGGGACCCCAGAAGAGGAGGATCGGGGCTACTCTGTCCAAAACCATTGCACAGAGCAGGTAAGTATAACATGTTTCAGCTTATAAATTCTTGTAGGCAGTGACTGCATTAATTTTCTCTTCTAAGGTTAAGGACATTTTCTGAAAGTATAGAAACATATTATTTGCTCTTGACAGAAATCAGGTGTCCTTCTATCTTTTTTGCGTGCTGAATTTAAATCTCAAAAATTTATCAGCATTCTCAGGTATATTCCGCAAAATACCAGCAACACCCATACATGTTATACAGTTGAGGAGAGAGGGAGGTATTCTGTAGTCATTTTCTAGAGTGACAATATTGCTCAATGTTGATAGAGATATATCTCAATGTTTGAGTGTTGCCACCTTAGAGCAGGAAGTGTGTTATTAATAGAATAACAAGGTGAAAGTAATTGAAAAAAGCCTGAATAAATTAAATTAGCCCAGCCACCATATCTAAGGGCAGATATGTTTCAATATATCACATTTTTGTTTTTGTGTTTAGACACATTTTAGCCAACACTTTTTTAGCTGTATATTCGATATTGCATTTTTTGGGCAAATGTACTTTCTAAGGGTCTCTGGCTCTTATAAAGAATTCCACATTATAATTAATTAGCTTAGAAAATGGGACATATATAAAAACGTGTACTTACAAGATGATCATTTGTTTACTTTTTTAAAAGCATAATGTACAGCAGGGATATGCAATTAGCGGACCTCCAGCTGTTGCAGAACTACAAATCCAATGAGTCATTGCAAGACTCTGACAGCCACAAGCATGACACCCAGAGGCAGAGGCATGATGGGACTTGTAGTTTTGCAACAGCTGGAGGTCCGCTAATTGCATATGCCTGATGTACAGTATATGTAGTATTCCCAGGAGGCTGCAGGATCAGTTTCCAGGTATGCCATGACAGCCACATGAGCAATAAGGAGCCAACTGTGAGTCATCAGGAAGTGAAAACCAGCTCCTGAAACCAAGATGGTGGCGCAGAGGAACAGGAGCCTTAAGAAGCAACCAACTGCACGTACTGGCAAGTATCTACTCCTTAAACATCAACAGCTACAGTACTTGGGGCTGCTGAATTTCTCTTTTATCAATACCTGGTGAAGTTCTTCTTGAAGCCAGAATAACTTTAAAGTGGAACTTCACCATAAAGTGGAAGTTCTGCTTTATGCCCACTCGCCTCTTTTATTTTTGGCACAACGGATCCACCTGAAGTTCTCCCCCCGCAACCTTCTGGGATACGTCACAGATACCAGAAGGTTGCGAGAACATTCACAAAGCACAGTTCGCGCACGTGCAATGGGCAGCTGGATGTGAAGCCTCAACGAATCACGGCCGGCTACCCACAGTAAACATGCTGGTGCCAGGGACCTGAAGACTGGCAAAGAACCAGTTTGGATATAGATGGTGATGGATATCTTGACAGGTGAGGATCATTTTATTAAAGATCAGCAGCTACAGTATTTGTAGCTGCTGACTTTTAATTTATTTTTCAAATGGGGTGAGGAACCGCTTTAACAACATTAAGACAATGCATGTAGCTTTGAGGGTTTTTTTATGTAGCACTTACCCCTAAACTCTGCAAGTGACACCATGATCTTCGGCACATCAGGGTGGATATTTATTTCAACAATATTTCTAATAATACAATTACCAAAGAAATTGAAACGGCAATAATTACCTGAACAAATATATAAAAACAGCAGCAAAATAGAGTATACAGTTAGTAATAAGCAAGCGGGCAAGAGAATGACCCCTAGACCTTCTCTCCTGGCATGTGCAATAATATTAGTCTGTCCATCTGTATCAAAACCTTTCCTTTCTGGGCAGCATGTTGGGGTGTAATCCTAAATAGGCAATTCTGTTCTTATGGATAGGGTGTATTGGGGTTTGGCCAGTGGCCTTTCGCCAACTCCTGGGGTGCCAATAGGCATAAATTCAGCTGCAGTGGCATCCTCCCCAATGTTCAGGTGGTGACACCAGGCTTGGTAGTAGCGTTCTCACTAGCCAGGAGATGTTCGCTATTCAGCTTTTCTGTATCCTCAACTCTGTGGTAAAAAAAAAAAAACAACCTGACAGCTGTCAGTTCCACTCTCTGTTTCTCACAACATCCTCACCATGTCTCCCCTGAGCTCAGAAAAATACCTTCCTTTCACCCCGACCATCCGGTGATCCTGAAATGTGGAGTTCCAATGCCAATGTGAAACACAGGTTCTGTCTGTCTGTCTGGGAACTACATCCTCACAAGTCTCAGTTCTTTCCAACAGACTCTTGTCATTCTCAGAATGCAAAGCTATCGATATCCACTTCCTCTGTGTTCCCTGGGGGGTGGTGGACATGGCTTCTTTGGACTTCACATAGCCCTAAAAATGGCCAGTGTTCTCTCTCCACTGCCACTCCTCTGGCTGTTCAGTGGTCCGAGAGAGAGAGAGAGAATGAGGGGTGGCAGCATATGATGACAGCCTGTTTCATGCAGCTGTTTTTCTGCTGCGGACCAGGGAAACACTCAAGGTATATGTAAGCCTAAGAATGGAAACATAATATATTGCAGCCTACCAGTTCATAGATGTGGTGGCTACATTGGTTTTCCAATGGTAAAGGCTAAGTACATTTTCTGCAAGTATAGAAAAATACCTGTCGATTATGCTAGAACTTTGGTGTGCATGTAACTTCCTCTGTACAGAACTGAATTCTGTAACAATGTTATCAGCATTAATTATCAGTAATAATCTGCCCCTCTAAGTAATGGATATGGGGAGAGGGGGAATTGTTTGTAGCCCAAGCTGGACAGCGGCCTAGAATAACAATGTGGCTCCTCTGTAGGTACAATACAGTGAATGAGCGCTGTCACCAGGGCTGGCCCAAGACATTGTGCTGCCTGGGTCTAAGGATGAAATGCTGCCCCCCCAAAAAATCATGCCCACCAAAAGGCCCAACACATCCATGTTTATATCATGATAATTAAAACTAAGATTCAATTTATCAGAAAGTCAGATTCACATGCAACAGCACTTTGTCTATATGCAAAATTATATGACATACCATTATGTTCAATTCCAAGGGGCTGAGTAGGACAGCATATAGACAGGCTAGGGTACTATAGGGGCAGGCTAGGGTAGTATATAGACAGGCTAGGGTAGTATTTGGACAGGCTAGGGTAGTATATGGACAGGCTAGGGTAGTATATGGACAGGCTAGGGGGCTAGGGTAGTATATGGACAGGCTAGGGTAGTATATGGACAGGCTAGGGTAGTATATAGACAGGCTAGGGTAGTATATGGCCAGGCTAGGGTAATATACGGACAGGCTAGGGCAGTAAATGGACAGGATAAGGTAGTGTATGGACAGGCTAGGGTAGTATATAGACAGGCTAGGGTAGTATAGAGGCAGGCGGAGCAGCCTGGGGAGCAGTGTCGTCATGTCTAACAAGCAGGGCCCTCTGATTTCTTCTGTATTGAATTGTACTGTCTGCCCTAATATTGTAAAGCACTGCGCAAACTGTCAGCGTTATATAAATCCTGTATAATAATAATATAATAATGACACACAAAACTGCTGGAAAAAAATGATTGGTCATCAATTTGCTGGGTAAATAGAAGAGAAGTAGAGGCGGCTGTGGCTCAATTTGCTGCCCCTCTCAAAGTGCTGCCTGGGTCCAATGGACCCACTGGGACCCATGGTACGGCCAGCTCTAGCTGTCACCCTAGGTTTTCCTGGCAAAATTTCCAGGAAAACAAGCTTGGAAAAAAAGAAAAGTAATTCAGCCATCACAACTAAGGACAGGTAAGCTGAAATATATCATTTTTGTTCCAGGGTTTAGATATGCTTTAAGCTTTACTAAGATAGATAATAAGTTATACATACTTTCTGTCCTATTATGTGTGCTTGTGTATGACGGAATGATGTTAGAAACAGTTTTTAATTATAGTGTATGTGTATGTAGGAATGTACATAAATGGGCACTTTTTACCTCATGAACAATGGGTAGAAAGACATCTGCCTATCTTGGGCTGCACTAGATATTACTGCAGGTGTTTGCCATCTTGGCAAATGGACTAAAGCAGTATACAGTATGTAAGCAAATAAGAAAGCTCAATGGGGATTGCTTCCCCTGCACAAAGTTTTTCCAAAAAGTTGGAAAACCTTTGTGTATGACTAGTAGCCCTTGCAATAGTCAAGTGTTCAAATTTATTGAGTCATTAAATCAGAAGGGTCAAAAGAAATCTTTTTGTGATGGTTGTCTATTATAAGTGTAGCCATGTGCCCCCTTGGGGGTGGCTGGTAGATGTGGTTCACCTGCCTGCTGCCCTCAATCAGACAATTCTCCATGCACCCGGAGTCACAGAACATACCGGTACTTTGTTTTGTTGTTTTATTGAGGGGATAAACTTGGATAGGGAAAGGGATACCTGTGGGATGCCCAATGGAAAATCACGAGACCATCTACAAACACCGCAGTATATACACTCCTTCTTCCTCCAGTACAAACACATGCTGACTGTTACACTCCTCTTTCTTCTCTCCCGTCTCACTACTCGATTTTCCTGGCCTGAAAGGCAATTTATCCGGCCTCCATGACATCTCTTCCTCCACCACAGTTAGCACATGGTGAGGCCTGCTCTGCTGCCAGCAGGTCCTCTGGACCACCCATTACAGCCAAGGGCCACAGGCTCTCAGTTGTGAAGCCACGGGCCTTCAAAGTGTAGCTAAGTACATTGGTGCTAGCTAGGTATTGATGGACTACTGCTCCCAGCCCATCCTCTTCCAGACCACTATGGCCTACCTCAATGTCAAGTGACATTCCTTCCCCTGACTGACTCCTCAGACCTCCACAGACTGTCCACTGTCTCCTCCCAGCCCGCTCAAGCCTTTCTGTACAGCTCCCAGGGTCTGTCACTCACCGACACCGGTGGATCATTTAAATAGTCTTTAAGGTAGACTCTCTGCTGCTCTCCTTCTCCCTTGTGCTACTCCAGGAACTGACTCCGCTCCTGGCTGCACCCAAGCCTCCAGCCCTCAAGGTCGCCTCCCCCCACACTGGGGGGCTCCCTCCCAGGTGAGGCCTCCACAGCACCTGCTACATTTCCAGTCTTCCACCCGACACTCTCCTCCCCCCTGCTGGGCAGATCACAGTATTTAAGGAGGCCTGCCCCCTGCCAATCCAGGTTGGGGATTGGTCTGGGCCTCTTAACATACTTCAGAAAGTGACACATCCTCTGCCATCCCCTTTTCCAGAGCCTTCTGGAAACAAAGGGGAGGAGTATCCGAGGGGTGTCCCTTACTGCAATCTCCATCTCTCCCTGGGCCACTCCCACTGCTCAGATCAAAACATTCAGGCCTGCCCTTTTTGTCAGGCCTGACTAAATTTTGCCTCTCCTAGCAAAAACCCACTAAAGAATGCGCCTATCACTATGGGGGTGCTACATAAGTACCAAAGTGTTGTTAAGGATAGTTATAATTTAAAGTATCAGACTACCCAATACTGGTATTTTAAAAGTAATAGGAGGTTAAACTGCCTAATTGATACAAATTTAAACACACACAATGACACACACATAGGCTGGAGTGGATGGATCTGTGTCTCTTTACAAACTTATCTACAATGTACCTGTAGGGGGGGATTTACTAAAACGGGTGCACTCAGTATCTGGTGCAGTCCTGCATAGTAACTAATCAGCTTCTAGGTTTTATTGTCAAAGCCTAACTGAACAAGCTGAAGTTACAAGGTGATTGGTTACTATGCACAGCTGCACCAAATTCTGTGTGCACAAATTTTAGCAAATCTACTCCTTTGTATCTATATACCGTATATACTTGGGTATAAGTCGACTTTTTCAGCACATTTTTTGTGCTGAAAAAGACCCCCTCGACTTATACCCGAGTCAGTGTCTGTGGGTGATCAGTAGTTTCACATTAAACAGAGCCGTGCTGCTTCTAAGAGCCGTTCTGTGCTTGTAAGTGTAACTAAACACATTGGAATGCAGAGAATGCTGAGAGAGGTGTCAGATTTTCAGCTTGATGTCGGGAGGTGGGCGGGACAAGCTGATGTTAGCTCTTCAGTCCCGCCCACCTCCTGATCTCCGTGAAGAGCTGCAGCTCTCTCTCAGCATTCTCTACATTCCAATGTGTTTAGTCACAGTTACAAGCACAGAACGGCTCTTAGAAGCAGCACAGCTCTGTTTAATGTGAAACTAAACTACCTTACTCATCCCTTATGTGTTCCGGCTACAGTCTCTGTGTCCTGAGTAATATCCCTGTGTCCTGGCATTAATATCCCTGTGTCCTGGCATTAATATCCCTGTGTCCTGGCATTAATATGCATTCATATCCCTGTGTTCTGGCATTAATATCCCTGTGTCCTGGCTAATATCCCTGTGTTCTGGCTAAAACCCCTGTGTTCTGGCTCCCTGTCCCTGTGTTCTGGCTGCTGCATTTCACACCCTAGGCTTATACGCGGGTCAATAAGTTTTCCCATATTTTTTTGGGCAAAAGTAGGGGGGTCGGCTTATACACCGGTCGACTTATACACGAGTATATACGGTAATTTGTTTAGCTTTCATGGACTCTGCTTGCTCAAACTCTGTGCTCAAGTCCTCATGCCTGCCACAAACATTACAAGGGGTCCTATTGTCTTTGTTGATTTTTTTTGTATTTGATAGAAAATGGTGTGGGAGAAGTTTGAATAGCTCAATGATGTACAGGAACATGTAGGCAGGTGCAATCTATTTTCTCCACTGCAGGCGGTGCTTTTTTTTCAGCAGCACTGCAGTTGGAGAGGAAGTCAAGAGAAACATGGTTCCTTTATGGTTTCCTGGGTCACGTGGGGAGCTATCCCATTGGATGCTGTCACCCCATGTGACTCTAGCAGCCATCTTGGGTCAGGCAGAGCCATTTTAAGGCCCTGGCTCCATGGCTTGGTGCATTTTTTGTGAGTTGGTAGAGTAGGGTCAGGTACCCTTCCTGGTAGGGACAGGGAAAGGTTCCTGATGAGGAGGTAAAATGTAGGGCTTGCAACTTTTCTGAACATCTTCCTGCTTGGCCGCATTCTGCCCCTCTCAACAGGCGCTGGTAGTTTGGCTAAATCTTGCTCTCTACATGCTGTTGGAACTGTGAGTGTTCCTCAGCTGGGCTGCCTTCCCACCAGGTTATTTGTGAACTGTCTCTGCATTATTTCAATATAGGTTCTTTCATCACACTAGGACTGTAAGTGTTATTGCTGATGCACCACGCTGCACCCCCACCTACAAACATCCAAAACTCTTACGTGTTAAGGATTAGAGGCAGAAATAATGGAAAAATCAGCTCACCCTCCAGCTATAACCAAAACACATGACTTTTGAGTGCACTGACCCTTTAACAGAGACAATATTGCTGGTCAGTCTAGATGCAAAGCAGCATGTATGTGTAAGCACTGTAACATTCCCCTGACAAATTAAGCAAATGACAAAAGTACTAATCTGATGATGTCTGATGTGATGCTCTGAGTGAGGCATCAGCACAAGTCACCAAACTAATCATTACAGCAAGAGCAGTGACATAACCAGTTCTGTCAACATGAAAACCCATTAACGAGGAAACAGGATTTGAGAAAAGCAGGGAATACACAACGTAGGAAGAACACAACAAGAGTTTTTATCTCAGCTCCCCAGCTCTGAGTCAGGTGGACCTCTGCTGACAAGGGCCTCTGGCATGTTGCCCTCCGGCTGTTTACAGAACTAATTGGACAATGTTCCAGAGTGTTGTCACTGACGATTCTGAAAACAAATATGTAAAGGCAGAGGGGAGCATATCACTGAGGAGCAAGACCATTAATGACAAGAATGACAGGCATTGCTAATGCGCAAGCATGGTTTAAATTTGAGTAGATATATTTAAGTAACAAATCATCTTTATGCATAGGCAACCGCACTACAGTGATTGCATTTTGTACGAGACTGCCTATGAATGCACATCAGAATTATACACACAAGTCTTGTCATCCATCAGTACTTAACCCTACAAATACTGTTTGGGCTGAATAGACACAAATTCCCGCAGACCAACTCTAAAATCTTCTGGCAAGCCTTTCCAAAAGAATGGATTTTGTTATAGCCACAAAGAAAGTGCAAACTCATTAATGTCCATGGCTTTGCAATGAGATGTCTAACAAGCTCATATAACTGTTATGATAAGGTGTCCTTAAAGCATATTGTGTATATTGGAAAAGCAACATGGAGTGATACTGTTAGACTTTTAGTGCCATGCATATCTACAGTCATAAAATATCAGGGGCTGGAAGTAGAAGGTGCATGGCCCAGAAGCATTGTGCTAACAGAACCTCTGTTTTTTGGTTTAAGAGAGCTCTGTGTCTGAAAAGACAGCATGCAGTTAAGTATAATTAACACAATAATTAACACTAGTGTTATAATTAACACTGTCATTCCCAGAGATATAGATCATAAAAAACAGACAGTTGACAATCCAAGTGAAGAAAGTTAGCCACATATGCATAGATTTCTCCATCCATGCTAAGTAGCGTATGGAGAGCTTAATGTGATATTAACCCAGATAGCAAGGATAACTTGCCACACATTTGTGTCAGAGTTGAATTGCAAGTCTTTTAGCTTGCTGCACATTTTCCCTGGCAAGCTGTACACTTGCAGAGCACTTGAAGCACAAGTTCTAGTTCACACTTTTCCAATTTTAGAAAATTTTGTGGCAAGTTTTAGCAAGAGCAAAGTTGCAGTGCTAAGTCTATAGCAAGAGCTCTGCAAGTCTACAGCATGAAAATTCAGCCACAGTGACCCCTGTGGTGGGATGACTACTGCGCAACATAACTGAACCAGAACTTGCAGCAGACTTGCAGAATGTTTGCAAAGAAAGTTGATCTGGAGTCATGCAATGCGGACTTGCTGCAATTGTGCAACCAGGTAAGTCTAGCAATAGCTTAGCAAGTAATTTTCAAACTTGCAGCACAATTGCTTGCTATCTGGGAAACAATATAACGAAAGAGGGATATCCTGCGCTAAAGTGTCATTAACAGAAGTCACCAAAAGAGTTTTTTCTCAACAAGTGACAGGAGCACTCACAGTATCTACACAAAATAATACAAAAGATTGCACTAAAATAGATGTGTTGCCCTGCCAAATAATAAACAGTGTGAATAAACTCAATAAAGTACATAAATAAATAGATATATAATTCAAAACTCATATGAAGTAAAGTGCAATTAATAAAACAATAAATAAATGATCTAAAAAGTTCATGAAAGTTCATAAGTAATGAAAAAACAACCAAATGTAGTGCTATGTAGAGCAAACCTGCTATATTCACGCACCTAGCAGCAGTTGCAGTGATTCTGTGTCTCCAATCCTCACCGCTGTGCACAACCCCAAAGAGGGATATCAAAGTCTCTTAGCGGATTCATAGACCTCTGTAACAGAAGGTCTGACAACGATTTTAGGGAGATATCCCTCTAGGGATGGATGGATCATCGCTCAACTTCAGTTGTAGTCAACCAGCTAAGGCAATCAGTGATATCACCACTCCTTATATCGTCATCAAGCACAATTACAGAACAAATCACTGCATGAAGACCTTTTTTCTGTTGAACTCTCTTGAATTAACAAACTGGTCTAGAACATCCATAAATCTAAACAAACTTCAGGCAGCCATACTGAACTTACCTTACTCCATAACCAACTCAAATTGACTCTTTTAGTAAATGGCAAATCTATCTTGATGAAATTTCTATGAATATGGGAAACAATGTTACAAGTCTTTGGCTAACGCATTGCAAGAAAAGAGCTAAGATATTTTTCCCATCTATTGCAACCAACACAGGTTCTAGGACATTATTGCCTCATGCAGTGCTTGCATGAGGAACATATACATACCTATCTCCAATGTTTTGGGATGCCATCATTAAGGCCCCCAAACTTCAGAACTGTTAGAGGAACCAATTGCAATTTTAGGGTGATGTAGGCCATTAAACAAACCAATTCTGGCAAGGCCCTGGTCCTGATGGACACAGGTTAACATATTACAAGCAGTTTAACATCAGTTGGCACAGTTGGTGTATTGCTTTGTCAAAGCATTAAATACAATTCAACAAGCCTTACCATTGTACCCGACAGCCCTGACAGCCTGCATTTCCATTATGCCAAAAGAAGAGAAAGATTCACTTCACTATGTAAATTACTGGCCAATATCGCTGCTTAATATTGATCTAAAGTTTTTTGCAAAAATCTTGGATACCCCCTTGATACCTCATGTTTAGAAAATAATTCATATAGATCAAGTGACATTTATGCCCACACGGGAGGCCAGAGATGGAACTATACATGCAATAAATGGGGTCCTTGCAGCCCTGTCAAAGAAGAGTACTTCCTTCCTATTATCCACAAATGCCGAAAAGGCCTTTGACAGGGTTGACTGGGCTATTACACTTTAGAAGCCATAAGATAAGAGCCACATATGTGCACATGGTCCAACTGTGTATACTCGGCCTCCTGTGAACATGTACAAGCAAACAGGGTACTATCTGGCTACTTTAAAATTCATAACAGGACATGTCGGGGTTGCTTCCTCCCCCCCCCTTTATTATGACATTGGAACTATTTCTACAGAGTATTTGTGCAAACCCAAGCATAACAGGCATTAACATAGGAGGACAGCAACACAAGGCCTCAACCTACGCCAATGACCTATTGTTCTTCCTCAGCAACCCAATTGTTATTATCCCTAATTTGCTGGCTGATTTCACAATGTATGAGGAATCGTCTAACTTCCATATCAATTACCAAAAATATGAAGCCCTAAACCTGATGTTGCCATCTTCTCTGGTCCAAAGACTTTAAACAGATTGTGACATCAAGCGGGTATCTTTGCATATAAGATACCTTGATATCTTGTTACCAAAGGAACCTTCCAGACTCTTTACTCTAAATTTTACACCACTTAATGCTTTTAAACATGAACTATTGACTTGGACAATAATATTTTGTTCATGGATGGGGAGATGCAACATAATCAAATAAAACATATTACCCAGTATCCTTTTCCTTCTACAAGCGATCCTGATCCATATTGCATCATAGTATGTTAAAGGTGTTCGATCTATCAGTAATAGGTTTGCGTGGGCCTCCAAACCTTCCCCAATTAAACATAGCACATTATGTAGAACAAAAGAAACTGAAGGAATGTCATTACCAGATGTTAAATTATACCAGATTGCAGTACATTGACAATTGCCTTGGACTGGCATAGACATAACAATACAAAACAGTGGGCCGGTTTGGAACAATAGGTTTCCTCAACACCCTTAAACACATTACTGTGGTGCACTAACTTTCCAACGATGGAACTTCGTAAACATTCCACCATTTCACCGACATGGCATATTTGCAATCATGCATTTTTAACGTATAACATTGAACCATCTCCTTCAACTTTTTTACTCATTCTGGGAAATCCACGGTTTGCACCTGGCCTATAAGGTAATACCTTTCAACATTTACTGTATGTTAGGGAAACAAAACACAAGTACCACATTACATTACCAATGCAGCATGGTTAACAACTAATTTCATGCTATGTCATCCTGACTTGACATCATTGGGACCATCGAGGACCCTACAACTATCTTATTATCTCACTGTTGAAAGCGCATTTTTTCCAAGGCCACATAACCCAATTTAAGAAACAATATCAGACTTATGCCCCGTACACACGATCCGAAAATCGGAGGACAGATCGTTCCTTTTTGTTTTGCATGCTAATCTCAGATCGAATCGGAAGAGTGTACTAAAGTCATGAATATTCTCGTACGACAGAATAAAAAATCGGAAGTGATGTCATGTGTTGTAGTGTATTTGTATAGTATTGTCGGACGACAACTGTACTGATTAAACTAAAATCGTACGATCATGCACCATGCGATCAGAATTTTCATGCATGTCCAATCGAATATTATCTGACGAACTGTCATGATCGGCTCTCGTAAGCTGTGTACTAACAATCCGATTATCGTACGATC
Organism: Glandirana rugosa; assembly: GCA_018402905.1. Taxonomy (NCBI): domain Eukaryota; kingdom Metazoa; phylum Chordata; class Amphibia; order Anura; family Ranidae; genus Glandirana; species Glandirana rugosa. The sequence goes on from BLSH010139134.1 coordinate 3,764,859, forward strand.
GCATCGTATGCGGCGGTATTTTTCGTACAATTTTTGGATCGTGTGTACGGGGCATAAGGGCCCAATATGTCATGCACTCTCCTTCTCATATAAATTACTACTATCAGAAACCTCCCAACTTCATTTCCTAGATCAATGGGAAAAAGATCTACAAACTACACTTACACCCGCAACGAGACCTAAAATCCTTATACTTTCAAACTGAATACCAATTAGTATTAAATACCAGGAATATGGGTATAGAATAGAGAAGCAATTGTATGGCACCCTGTCCATTTTACATTCCATCTAGCCCTTAGTTCCTAAAGTTTGCTGGAGATGCAGCACAGAAACAGGAGACATACTCCATACCTTTTGGTCCTGCACTGTAGTATAGCACCTTTGTTCAAAAAGTTTACAGATCACTGCACCTAAAAAAAACCTGCATATTTCCTCCTCCACCACAAAATGATACCCCTGCAAATCTATGAAAAAAATCAGTGATAATACACTTATTTAATTGCAGCACGCTCCCGAGTCCCAGCGATTTGGAAGTCTCACGCTCCACCGACAATAGCACAATGGTTACATCGTGTTGAGGACATTACGCTGATGGAAGACTTGACCATATGTGACAACACTGACAAAATTACACTTTGCTACAATGTAAAGTAGTGAGTGTACAGCTTGTATAACAGTGTAAATTTGCTGTCCCCTCAAAATAACTCAACACACAGCCATTAATGTCTAAACCGCTGGCAACAAAAGTGAGTACACCCATAAGTGAAAATGTCCAAGTGAAAATTTATCCTCCCCGATGTCATGTGACTTGTTAGTGTTACATGGTCTCACATGTGAATGGGGAGCAGGTGTGTTAAATTTGGAGTTATCTCTCTCACTCTCTCATACTGGTCACTGGAAGGTCAACATGGCACCTCATGGCACAGAACTCTCTGAGGACCTGAAAAAAAGAATTCTTGCTCTACATAAAGATTGCCTAGGCTATAAGAAGATTGCCAAGATCCTGAAACTGAGCTGCAGCACGGTGGCCATGACCATACAGTGGTTTAACAGGACAGGTTCCACTCAGAACAGGCCTCGCCATGGTCAACCAAAGAAGTTGAGTATACATGCTCAGCGTCATATCCAGAGGTTGTCTTTGGGAAATAGACGTATGAGTGCTGCCATCATTGCTGCAAAGGTTGAAGGGATGGGGGTTCAGCCTGTCAGTACTCAGACTATACGCTGCGCACTGCATCAAATTGGTCTGCACAGCTGTTGTTCCAGAAGGAAGCCTTTTCTAAAGATGATGCACAAGAAAGCCTGCAAACAGTTTGCTGAAGACAAACAGACTAAGGACATGGATTACTGGAACCATGTCATGTGGTCAGATGAGACCAAGATAAGCTTATTTGGTTCAGATGGTGTCAAGCGTGTGTGGCGGCAACCCGGTGAGGAGTATAAAGACAAGTGTGTCTCGCCTACAGTCAAGCATGGTGGTAGGAGTGTCAAGGTCTAGGGCTGCATTAGTGCTGCCGGCACTGGAGGACTACAGTTCATTGAGGGAACCATGAATGCCAACATGTACTGTGACATACTGAAGCAGAGCATGATCCCCTCCCTTCGGAGACTGGGCCACAGGGCAGTATTACAGCATGATAACGACCCCAAACACACCTCCAAGATGACCACTGCCTTGCTGAGAAGCTGAGGGTAAAGGTGATGGGCCGGCCAAGAAAGTCTCCAGACCTAAACCCTATTAAGGCTCTGTGGGGCATCCTTAAATGGAAGGCGGAGGAGTGCAAGGTCTCTAACATCCACCAGCTCCGTGATGTTGTTATAGAGGAATGGTGGCCACAAAAAATATTGACACTTTGGGCCCAATCTGGACATTTTTACTTAGGGGTGCACTTACTTTTGTTGCTAGCGGCTTAGACATTAATGGCTGTGTGTTGAGTTATTTTGAGGGGACAGCAAATTTACACTGTTATACAAACTGTACACTCACTACATTGTAGCAAAGTGTAATTTCTTCAGTGTTGTCACGTAAAATAATAACATATTTACAAAAATGTGAGGGCTGTACTCACTTTTGTGAGATACTGTACATCTGCAAATATTCAAAAAAACATTTTAATTAAATATTAGATATTGGGGTTGATTTACTAAAACTGGAGCGTGCAAAATCTGGTGCAGCTCTGCATATAAACCAGTCAGCTTCCATTTCTTTTGTCAAAGCTTAACTGAACAAGCTGAAGTTAGAAGCTGATTGGCTACCAATCACTCTCCAGTACTAAAAATCAACCCCTTTGCTGGAAAACACAAATCAAATTCACATATACTGTAATTTCAAATATTTAATTTTTTCTAAAACTGGAGAAATAATATATTTATAGAGCAATAGATGATTCATGTTTATATTATTACTTCATCTTGGTCTTTATTTAAGAAAGTAAAACTTAACCTCAATAATATGATCAATCGACACAGTATGTACCCAACTAACATCCCTGCTACCTTCCAGGCTATTCATACAAGTACAACCTATACTTTGAGGCTGGGTTCACACCACAGCACGGAGCGGCTCACAGCAAGGGTCCGGTGTGCGTCTCTGTTCACTGTTTCAGGTGCGGTTTCAGCCCAAATTTGTGGCTGGGTTCAGACCTGAAATGGACCAGAAGACGCACAGGAACCCTGTGCAATTTGCACCGGAGATGTGTGAACCAGCTCCATAAAGAGCCGGTCACGATCTCCTGACATGCGACTTGGATGCAGAGGAAACCCGCATCCAATTCGCAATAGCGTGAACCCAGCCTAGAACTTCTAAGTGCTTCATTAAACGTATAGTCACCTTCACTTACTGGCTGAAATGTCAAATGTTTTTACATCCAGTTTGTCACCTAGAACTTATATTCTCACAATGTTAAAAGGGGACAAACAGTTGTGTACCAAGACTTCATTGTTATCTATTGCACTTCGTTCTGTACTCTGGAACATGCATAAATAAAGAATTAAAAAAAAAAAATGTCATTTTGCAGCAAGGTTTCAAATGTTTTACCTTTTGTTGGGTATAAGTTTACAGTAGTGTGTAGGATTAGTAAGGGTGCAGCACTCTGCCACTAACTACATAAACCAGGAATCAGAATACAGATTGTGTTTAAAAATATTTATTAAAACATTTAAAATTTTCTATTTACAAAAAGTGCATGGATATATCATTATTATATCACAAACAATTTACATATTTTAAAACTCTGTTGGCTAGCACACCATACCAGAACAATGTATTAAATTTTCTCTTAGGCCATCAGAAGTCCAAGTTCTATTATTAGTAAAGTCATTAATGACAGGTAAAAAAAAGTGTCATTTGTTTTTTTATATTTGAGGATACTGTCATTGCAGAACTATAAGTGGCTGGCTGTTCATTGTCAGCTGAATTCCAGTATAATGAAATTAGCCACAAAACAATTTACACTATAAAACTAAGCTCCCGGATAGCAAGTAATTGTGCTGCAAGTTTGAAAACGACTTGTTAAGCTATCGGTAGACTTGCCAGGCTTTACAAGTTTATTGCACAATTGCAGCAAGTCCGTATTGCATGACTCCAGATCAACTTTCTTTGCAAACATTCTGCAAGTCTGCTGCAAGTTCTGGTTCAGTTATGTTGTGCAATAGTCATCCCACCACAGGGGTCACTGTGGCTGAACTTACATGCTGTAGACTTGTAGAGCTATTGCTGTAGACTCACCAATGCAACGTTGATCGTGCTAAAAACTTGCCACGCAAATTTGTTACATATTGGAAAAGTGTTAGCTAGAACTTGTGCTTCAAGTGCTCTGCTAGTGAAAAAGTTAACAGACTTGCAATTCAACACTGCCACAAATTTGTGGCAAGTTAACCTAACTATCTGAGCTAATGTAAAGCCAGCCATAGATGGATGGAAGCTCAGCCGGTTCAGCAGGGACTGGCTGTTATTCGATCCATCTATGGGCAGGCTGGTTGTAATAAAGTTAATCCATCAAATGACTTCAGTACAACCAGCCCGTTGCATATTTTTCAGGTGATCGCTCCTGGCAGAGCACAATAGCTCAGCGGGAGGGATTCCCCCATCAACATTGACTGTGTTGATGGGGGAATCAACCAATTTTCTTTAATTTCACCTGTGGGGGAAGGAAAGAAATTTGCAAATTCTATGGGCTGCTTAAGATGTTTCACTCAATGTGCCCTAATCTGTGCTTCAGGCCTGTTACAGCTCTCACATGTGCTTTTGATTGGGGCTATAGCCTCTTGTCACTGAATTAATGACTGTGTAACTTCCATCTCTTTCCCGAGAGACAACAGGGAGCATACAATAGAGAGCATTAAAAACGGTCTGCACAATCAAAGTTCTGGAACTGGTATTCCTAGAACATCAGATCACTGCCAAAAATGCAGCTTTAAAAAATCAGTTCAAATTATGTTTTAGTTATCAGGGAATCTGGCAGTGGCGCCTTGCCCATCTTTGCTTGCTTTAGCACCTCCTTTTGAATTTTCATTGTTAATAAATATATATCAAAATCCAGCAGGAAAAGTGAGAACTTCTAATACTTGCCAGAGCAGGCATGCCGACCAGGGAGCATAGATTTCACCAAAAGTCCCAAGAAAACGAACAAATTGTCATTTGGTTTAATTCTCCAGCATTTACCAAAAACTGAAATCTCACTATTAGGTGGCTTAACCCTTTGTGCCTGGTTTGCCGTGGTTCACTAAATAAATGCTCAAATGTATGCATTTAAAGTTTAATTTTCAACATTGCCTGAAAAGTTCCTTTAAATTAATTTGTATAAACTGTTGCTACATTAGCTTGATTTTTGCATTTTTGGAAAGTTTTTAATGCAGCAGATGTTCAGACAACCAGATGCAAAGCACTTGGCAAGTGGTCATCACAAGCAAGACCAGAGGTGATTTATGGTCAAATTTAATGAACAAGTCACTGGTTGGTGACCACTGGTTTACAGTAACATGAAGTAGAAAGGTCCTTATTCCTGGATTTTTGGTGTTAAGGATTCCTTTACAATAAGGAACTGAGACTCACGATGACACCTCTTCATTTTGGCTCGACGATTCTGAAACCAGATCTGTAATTAAAATAGATGTAAATACATTAGATATACAGTGGGTTAAGAGTGCACTTTCCAATAAAACATGAGAATAAGGATTGGCATTCTCACAAAGAGAATAAGAATTGGCACCAGGGCTGGTGTCAACAGGAAAACAAAGCATCCGTCTAGGGTTGCAGGGCTTGGGAGTAGGAAAGAGTACAAATAGATTTATTTATAAAAACCCAGAAACTTGGGTTACCAAGATCTATTTATCCTACACTACGATTTACAGCAGGATACAAAATAAAAGAAAGGCTCACTTGTTGCTCTACCAGTTTGTATAAATGAGGTCTATTGTTCCTTTGTATTTCTTGGTCTTTACTAATTATTTGTTTCCCCATTCAATATACAATAAAGACTGAGTGCTGTAAAAATGGGTGTTGGGCAGTGTAGACAAGGCCAGGATGGGTAAATCTAAAGTCTTGATCCTTTCTGACCAACACACAATACATACATAAGGACCCCAGCACTTGGGCACCATAAGTTTTAAATATAGGTGTGCAGGTAAAGCATCTTTCTTGTGCCACCTGTAAGCTGGAGGCGATGTGTTTAGTAAAAAAAAACAAAAAAACAGCATTTAGTATAGATTTTTTTAAGGCGGTGCTAAACAAGAACATAAATGTGATATATTGGAGCTTACAAATCCTTAGATGGGGTGGCTTCATTAGTTTTAATTTTTGGACTTTTTTCCTTCATTTCACCTGCAGATCTGGCCAGTAACATACTTTCTGTCTTAGGGTATCTGCATTCTTGATGATGTAATAAAGCAGACACCTTTGCCAGTCTAGGAAGAGGGTAGTGTTAGATAGACTAGCTGATTTAGATGGACTTCACTAACTAATTGAAGCTTAACTCCAGTACACACTTTATAAGTAATTATAGCAACCGTTTTTCCTTTTAGGATAAATGATTTACATAAATGAATACAAGCTGAAAATTTTAAGCCTCGTTATCCATGTTAAATGGTTTGTGTCAACCCTTTAACTGCTACTTTGTCTGGACAGGTTGGTCTGTTAAACTAACATTTAAAAAAAAACAGAGTTAATAAAAATAATAAAAAAAAAAAAACAGTTACTGGCAGGATCACCAGGGGAAAAAAAGAAAAATAACTAAAAAGGAAAACTAATACAGCCACCAAAACTAAGAATTGGTGAGCTGAAATGTAATGCATTTTTGTTTTTGGGTTTAATACCACTTCAAGTCAACCCTAGCGTTTTGTTAACTGTGGAATCTTTTTGAAATGGTTTCTATTTAGTAGAGCCGGTCAGCAATAGTATCCTCCAAACTTCCCCATTACAGGTCTTTTTAGATTTCAGTGTTGAGAAGATAAATCTAGGGCAGGGGTCTCCAAACTTTCTAAACAAAGGGCCAGTTTACTGTGCTTTAGACTTTAGAGGGACCGTACTGTGGCCACTTGGAGTAGAAAATGTTGCAGTGTCAGCAAGAGCAAACAATGCCTTAGGCTTGGTGATCAGTGGGGAGAGGAATAGGCCCCACCATTGGTGTCAGTGAGAGTAATACTGCCCCATCATTGGTGTCAGTAGGAGGAATAGTGCCCCATCATTGGTGTCAGTAGAAGGAATAGTGCCCCATCATTGGTATCAGTGGGAGGAATAGTGCCCCATCATTGGTATCAGTAGGAGGAATAGTGCCCCAGCATTGGTGTCAGTGGAAGGAATAGTGCCCCATCATTGGTATCAGAGAAAGGAATAGTGCCCCATCATTGGTGCCAATGGAAGGAATCATGCCTCATTGTTGGTGTTAGTAGGAGGAAGAGTGTTCCATCGTTGGTGTCAATGGAAGGAATAGTGCTCGTATCAGTGGGAGGAATATTGCCCCAAAGGCCAGATAAAGGCAAGCTGAGGACTGCAGTTTAGAGACCACTGATCTAGGGGATAGATAAAGTCTAAAGGTTGGAGGAGGAGGAAGTAAGACGTTATGGTCAGCTTTTTATTTAAGTTTGTTTTCAGTACTGAAAGCCAAGATACCACATGTAGATAATACATATTTAAAACATAACTTACCTGAATCCTATCTTCATCTAAAGACAACTTGTTGGCAAGTTCTTCTCTCACATCTATACCAGGGTATGAGTTTACTCGAAACACGTTCTCCAGAATCTCAATCTGCAAATGAAGAAAAAGATTGAATTAATAAACTAAAGGCATTAGACCGAAAAGACAATTTGTACTGGTGACAACAACCTTCAAAGGTTGGATTCTCCTTATTCAGGAGAGATTTACACTTATTTCTGTCATGACTCTGGAAGAAGAAGTAAAAAGAAACGCCCCAACTCGGGCATAGAATCTGACAAAAGTTTTACTCCTTCCCCACTCTAGCCATAACTTAATAAATTCAGATGGAGTCACACTAAATGTATCAACTGTGATAAGTAAAGTTTGCAGCACAGCAGCTAAGTGGTTAACACTTCCGCCTATCAGCACTAGGGTTGTTGGTTCGAATCCCAACCACGGCACTACCTGCCTTCTCGAGTTTCCCTGGGGTACTCCGGTTTCCTCCCACAATCCAAAGACATGCTGGTAGGTTTCTGTCTAAATTGTCCCTAGTATGTGTATATATGAATGTGAGTTAGGGACTTTAGATTGTAAGCTCCTTGAGGACAGGGACCAGTGTGAATGTATAATATATATGCAAATTGACGGCGCTATATAAGTACCTGAAATAAAGAGTAAATATGAAATCTATATATTAATCCATTTGTGAAAATAACTGGTGAACTGCTATATTAAACGTTTAGTTTATATACTTACAGTGTGGAATTAAATTAGATAGTGACAGGGAAGAATGGAGGCATAGGGCTTTACTAAAGGCAAATAGGCTGTTTGCTTTGCAAGGATAATTTCGCCTAGCTCAGTGAACACAATGAAAATTCACCTTGCAAAGAATGCCTAATCAAGTGCATGGAAAGTAAAAAAAAAAACCTGTATTTTACGGTCATATAGTTAGATGATGGAAGTCAGCAGAGCTTCGCCTCATTTACTAAGCGAAGGGAAAATTCCCTTACAAAGTGGACAGCTTCATTGCTCTCATCAAGCCTTTACTATGAAGGCATGTTGAACAAAGTATATAGGATCCATATACATAAATAATAATAATGAACTTACCTGACTTCTAGTGAATGCAGTTCTGGGCCTCCTTCCTCTGTACCAGCTCATTTCTCTTTTATATGTAAGGCGTTCAGTTGCTGAACAGCACTTTTCATATTGTCCAACAGTTTCCTTTTCTAGCGTATGTCTGACTGTATGAACCTGAAGAGGTATTTCACAATTGAAGATAGGAAGGCGCCAGCAAGATGTATTAATTTCTGAAAAGAAAAAACAAATCAACTTATTATTTAGCATTACTGGCCTAAGGGACTGAAAAATGTAGTACACTGTAATTTGAAATCACACTTGTGCGTCTATCACTGCAATCAAATGCTCACCAATGTTTATACCACAACTGATGACACACTTGATAGCACTAACAGACAACAGATACAATCTGGTCCTAAAGGATGCAAATTGTAAGTGCAAGCCAATCTATTTTCCAAAAATATCTAATAGGGATTGGATAACATGTCACCCACCATCTGTTGAAGAACTACCAGTTTTAGCATACATATTAAATTAATACAATAGCATAATTTTGATTAGTTCCATTGTAAGGTTTAGAAGAAACCAAACAAAACCGATTTCATAAATAAGCATTAGGAAGAAAAAAGTACTGATAGATCTCTGCAGTAGACGTGGTTTGAAGAGAGTGGATGTTAGAAAATGTTTGGTTAAATATGTTTTTACTAAATATTCAATGATCACTAATTAAAACATGACATATAGCAATAGAAATGATAAAGTACTAGATGCCATAGTCAGATATATATAATACTATAATGAAAATAAATTGATTCTTTATGTGGAAATGTAGCTGGCTTTTCTCCTGAGATAGTCCTCTAATGTTAGTCAGGGCCATGCTGGCTAGCCGTGCTGTTGTATGACTCTTTTATGGGGTTTTTCTTTCTTTTTTTTTGTGTTGTCACTTTACAAATGTCATGTTTAAAACCATAATAATATTAAATTTCAAAAAAGAAAAAGATAAAGTAAGATGAAGGTGTGGGTAATTAAATGCAAAGCAAAATAATGAAGAGCAATGGCTACATGAAAGCATACCGAAATGTTTGTCTTTTGAGAGTCAAAGAGAGAGTATTGAAATATCACAATGTTATACTTATGCACCAATATGATGTTTGGTATAGGGTCTTACATAAAGTTTATAATTTATTTTGCAATAGAACACCCTTTATTGAAAGAACTGCTTAAATGCAGGTAATTTACTAAAGAAACTGATCGGATACCTGATATCACTCAATAAATTCAAATTTTCACTTCAACTATTCAATCATGCAAAAGAACATTCCTAATTACTTACTTCATCTCCATATGACTGGGCATTCAAAGTAAAGTTGCTTTTAACATGCTTGGATAATGGAAGTGAATATTTGCTCAATTTATTGAAATTAGCCTTAGCATCTCTGTACCATTTAGAATGGCCATAAAGGTTGATTGTATATTTACTTTATACATCATAGATTTTATACAAAGTGAACCCTCTTACTAATAATGGGTGAAACCTAAATTACATGTAATGACTTACCTCTACTGCAGTACTCGTCCATCCAAGGCCTGTAATGCCTGCTGGTGGCAGTGGAAGTGAAGTCCCTTTTCTTATCCAGTCCGAGAATGCTTTCTATGGAAAACGAGCTAGTTGTGGTCCTGTTGTTACCAAGAAAAGAACCTTTTTGAAACTCTGCAGACATCCTTGGTCCGGCCTCACAAACAGACCCGCTTGACATTATCAAGCCTCCTGTAGATCCTACAAAACCAGAATGCTAGAAGATGGGTCTTGCAGCCCTCCTTATAGCTGTGTTAACAAGGGGGCCGGATTTACAACCTCATTAATTAAAATCTCTCATTAGAAAGTCTTAGCATCTCAATGAAGACTCTCCCACCAAGAGGCAAGAGGAGTTAATTGTTTATTTGTTTGGCAAGTAATTAGCAGCTAATGGGGACACTAGGGGGGGTCACCTAGAGGGACAGTGTTATCTTTCCCTGCCAGAAGATCTCAACTTTCTCCAGCAGATGAGCAGGGCTCTTAACTCCTCTTTTATTTGAAACCATTAATGTATAAAATCGCTTCTTTTCTTAATTTTTCAATTTCACAGACACCATCCTTGCTGCATTGAGGAAAACCACTCAAGTAATAAGTAATCTCATTTTTTAAAAAAGTGTTTTTTTTCTTCCAAGGAAATAAAATAAATGAATAAAGCCTTTAATGCTATTAGACTAATCCCGCTGAAAATGCAGCATTTATTTCATATGATTATTTAGTGGGTTAATGTGGTCGAGGTAGAGACAATGGGTTGTGGCACAAGGCACATCGTTCCATGCTGACAAATCAGTGTAATTGTTTTTTAAAGGACCCAGATTAGCAGAGTGGGGCGGTGGTACCTAGTATTTTCAATAATAATGTGCTTGTTTATTTAACAATTACCACATTTAAATCAGGTGGATTGGATGGAGGGGAGTTAGCACCCAATTAGTACTCTGCTACTGGCAGTAGATTATGACAATGGGTCATAGTAAAGACATATATACAGATAAAGTGGGTATATGAGTGGTTTGGTTTTGGGACTAAAAATGAGGACCATGACATACTATAGTTATATGCCTCCATCCTTGAATCTGAAATTTAAAAGGAAAAGATTTGGGACTTTAAATGAAGCACATGACTGGTAAAGTGGTCAAATACACAATGGCATATTTATTCTTTCATTCATATATATATATATATATATATATATATATATATATATAGATAGATAGCATGATGATATCAATCTAAACTGTAAACGCATATTATAATAATGTGTTTACAGTTTGGATTATTATGAACTTTCTGCAATCATTAATGATTTTAATATATATTTTATGATATGGGTTACAAGCCAGCTCACAACAATTATATTTTATACTGCAATGTGTTATTCATGACATCTGTGTATGTATATATATGAATTATTATTATAATATGTCATCATGATATATGTATATATATATGAAAGCATAAATGTGCCATTATGTATTTGACCCCTTTAACCAGCTATGTATCACGTGCTTCATTTAAAGTCCCAAATCTTTTCCTTTTAAATTACATACGGATAAAGGGACTACAAATATATTATGTTTAAATGCAAGAACAGCTTCGGACATACATCTGGGAAAATAAAGAGGAAGTCAGGGGAACATCTTTTAGCTTAAAGTGTTCAATGTACGAAAAGTACTCTATTAGATGTAAAGTATAACATGTAGGTGAGGTATGTTTTAAGTAAGGTGGGCTATGATCACTCCTATGTGGCTGTGTTTAGGAGCAGGGTCTAAATGTTAGCAATCAAACTCTCATTGCCTTCGCACAGCAGCTTATACTCTTTCTTCATAGCCAACATAGACCAGGGACTTGGACAGCAGGGCCACCAAGGGTGGAACACAGCAACCAACATATAATGCTGTTGACTGCTGATGACATATTCCTGAGTATAAATAAATGCTCCAGACACAGGAGCGGCTGGACCATAAGGGGCACAGGGGCGCTGCCCCCCCCCCCCCCAGTTTGCATGTGGGGATGCATGCGGGGTGCCGGACTTTTAGGTTTCTATGAGGTTTTTTTTTTTTCAAGCCACATGATTAGAGCCTGAGGCTCTAATTAGCTTGAAAAAGGCTTGAAAAAGGTTGGGCTCTCTGTGCCCCAAACCCAGCCACTTGTGACACTAGCGAATCAATATTAACTTTTGTCTTCCAGCTTCTCTTCCTGGCCAATCAGGACAGGAGGTGGATCGGGTTGGCCGGGAGGAGAAACCGAGGAAGTCGCGGAGGGGCTGGGTACAGGGGGACCATGGAAGGCTGAGTGCAGAGGGGCCGTGAAGGGCTGAGTGCGGGGGGACCATGGAGGGGTAAGTGTGGACCTAGAGGGGGTTTGTTTGTTGCCCCCCCCAAAAAAAAAGTTTAGCACCAGCCGCCACTGTACAGACTGCTGCTGGTAAAATTGTGTGCTGGGTTCATACACCTAGAACTGAACTTCAAACACAACAGAATGATAGCCTTTGGGTGTAAATCTTGGTGGTTATAGCAAATATCCATACAAGATAATTTTACCACAAGGCACCATAAGGCATGGTAACACACAGTACTGTGTGTTGCACCTGTAGCACAATGCAGAACAATGCAAATAGCATGCATTGTAGTGCATTGTTAAAAAAGCTGCTGGTGCCACCTGTACTAGAGTGGCCCCACTCTGGGTGAAGGAGCACAGGGGCATCTTTGGACAGCAGCATTGCCAGTCTGGAGGGAGGGAGTGTTAGTTGTACTAGTAGATTTAAAAACACTAACACATTGAAACCAAACTCCAGCTAATAGTTTATAAGCAGTTACAGCAAACATTTGTTTCCTTTTGGGATAAAGGTTTTACATAGATAAATAAAAGCTGATGATTGTAAGCCCCCCCCCCCCCCACCCCGCGCATGTTTTAAATGGCTTGTCTCGTCTCTGTAACTGATACATTCTGCTGGAGAACTTGTTATTTTGAAAAACAACAGACTTATTGGCTGGATCACCAGAAGAAAATAGAAGTGTAGCACCCTCTAGGTAGTGACGTGCTAGAGTGAGGATTTTTCTCTAGCAGTGTAGGTAAATTTGTGCAGGCTTGGCTGGTTGCTAGGCCTGTTTGTTTTGATTCTGGGCTGGGAATGGCTCAGGGAGCAGCTGGTGACTCACAGGTGAGGTCACTTCTCAATACCTAATCTTTCCTTCTAGAAGGTTCTAGAAGGGAGGATGTGAAGAGAGGTGGATCTAACCTGAGGTATCTTAAGGAGCCTTGACCAATCCCCAACTTGGATTGGCAGGGAGCAGGCCTCCTTAAATGCTTGGGGTCAGCCCAGCTGGGGAGGAGTAGTCAGGTGGAAGAGATGGAGTAAAGGAGTGTGGAGGCTGTCGTGCCCACGGGGAGCCCCCAGTCTGGGGGGGAGGGGGGGTGGTGACCCTGGGCTGGGGCTTGGGTGCATCCGGGAGGAGAGAGAGATTCTGGAAGGAGAGGCACATTAGAGAGCAGAAAGAGGACAGCAGGAGAGAGAACACTCTAGGAATCTTCAGGAGGACAAATGGTTGCAGCAAGTGAAGTGCTGGTGAGTGAGGCACAGTCGGGAGGATTGGGGAGGCACCCCAGGAGAGAGCTGGGAATTTGCAGCTGGAGGAGGGTGCAGATCCAGCGGAGGAGGACTGTGTAAAGGGCAGTGGAGAGTGGTCACTGCAGCCTTGCTGGCTGGCAGGGCCTGAAGTGAGCTATCTGGGAGTGGTAGCTGAAGAGAAGACGGCTAGCACCTTCATTTTTCTACACATAAGAGTCCCAAGGCCTCTGCCCCCAAAAGACAGTCCACGAGGTCTGACTGAGTCAGTGTGTCAGGCCTACCCATGCGGTGCAAGCTAGTCTGGAGGAGTGATAGTCTGCAGCAAGGGAAGTGCTGGTGAGAAAGGAATAGTCTGCAGAGAGTGTTGTGTTGGAGGAGGAACGGAAAGCAGAAAGAGTTTGTGCTGCAGTGAAGAGAGAAGTGTATATACTGGAGTGTCTAAGCAAATTTGCACCGAATATTCTTGGGCATCCCATAATTCCCTAATCCCTATCCAAATTCAATACCCCTCAATAAAAAACAAAGCAATGGACTGATCTATGTCTCTGAGTGCCTGAGATGGATGTCTGAATGGGCAGGGTGACAGGTGAACCACTAATTTCAGCAACCCCTACGAGGGCATGGCTACAGAAGAAAGAAAGAAAGCCTAAAAAAGAAAACAAATGCAGCAATTATATCTAAGAATTGGTAAGCTGCAATATAATAAATGTTCGCTTTTTTAATTAATACTGCTTTAACATTCACATAACACACAGGCCCAGGCTCAATTTTGTGGGTCTAGGAGAGCTGCATCACTGACAGCTTGAGCAGCTGGGAAGTACAAGAGCTGGACTTCCTCCTGCATATAATATAAATTATTTGCAGAACATAGAAATATACCTGAAAGAGAGTGAGGTCTTCCAGAGGAAAAGGAACAAGGTGTGCCTGCTTGAAAAGTAGTTCTGGATGGAATTGGGCTTTAACTGAACATGAGATCCCCACTCTTGAAACATGAACCTACAGCCCATGAGTGCATGGGATTCATTTGGGTTCCTGCATTACATGACTGTGGGGGGCTCATAGTAAAAATCCATAACCCTAGTGAAGTATACCTATCAGCTCTCTGAGATATGAAAGAGCACAAAGTATGTAGGCAATGGAAACAACCTTGACCGTATAGGATTAATATATAAAAAAAAGATTGGTTACATTCAACAGTATTTTTTTTTACCACTTCTTAAATATTATATTGGCTTTTACAGAGGAGTCCATTTTCATAATAAAAGTATATTGTGAAAAAAAAAGCATGGATCCTCCAAATGAGGGACATTTGGGAGCCATGTGAGATGTAATATGACCTATAGGGAGATACTCTACAGTAATTCTCTGTTGGGTATATTACATGACTGGTGTCTTAGATATTAGAATCCTGCCACGCACCCTCTGCACCTTCTGCAAGTCGGTTTTAGGAGGGATGTCTGTAAGATCCCACAAGTGCTGTGACCGGGTCTTCTTTAGCACCCAAGGATTGGATATCTAAATACCACCCAACTCTTATAATATGTACATCAGCAACCAACATTTTCAGGTTAAACATTTCAAATAAGAAGGACTTAAAGTGGAAAATCAGCTATAACATTATTTTTAGTTTTTTGGATGGAAAAACACCTTGGTCAAATTTTTTTATATTGTTGTCTGTGTTGCTGTTGGGAAGATTTCCCCTTGTTTCCTGTTCTAGTAACATCTGGAAAAGAAATCAGAACAACAGATGTTCCAAGGAATGGAAGACATAGACAGCACTTGCTGGCTCTTTACATATCCAATTCAGAATTAGTTACAGCCCAGGAAACTCAGGGTACTGTTGCCTAGTCTGTCTTCATACCCCAGACAAAACCAAAAATCCCATGGTGTAATTAAAATTCAAATATGTAAATTAAATATTTACAGATTTATGCAGAACATTATTGGACACCAGTATACACAAAACAGCATAAAAATATTTTTAAATATTTTTTATAAATTAAAAAAAGTCATAAAAACATATATCTTAAATAAGGAAATATATTTATTTTTTTAAATTGTTAGTTGAGGTTCTGAAATCAATATCATTGTATACACGATCCAATAAGATATATGGATGATTTCCCTGTTAATAAAAGGGCTC
Organism: Glandirana rugosa; assembly: GCA_018402905.1. NCBI lineage: Eukaryota > Metazoa > Chordata > Amphibia > Anura > Ranidae > Glandirana > Glandirana rugosa. Next base: position 3,780,358 of record BLSH010139134.1, read on the forward strand.
TGATTGTATCTCCCCTCGCTCACGTATCTGAGGTGAGAATCTCGGCTGTCTACCCATCATCCTGGCTTTTGACCCAATGCACTCATGGACTGAGGGCCATTAAGGGAAAAAAGGCTTGGATTCTATATGCTGTGGTATAGTGTGACCTCCCTGAGGGAATTAATAAAGGGTCTACTGGACCCTATTAAAGTAGATGTAAACCCTAAAGGAGTTACAATTAGTTTTCACAAAGCAGTGTACTGTATATCGTAAACATTGCATTTTTTTAATCGCTAGGCTACATGTATACAGTATAGTAACTGTGCAACAGAAAGTGCCTGAACAAGGATCTTCATGGCATATCACCAGATATTAAAAGAAAGCTGTGAGTTTAAATACCAAAAAGGACACCCACAATTATGTTAACATGTATGCTTGTAAGGGTGGCATTCTTCCTGACTGGATGACATACACCCATGGGTCCTAAAGGAATTGAGCTCTGTCATTTTAAAACCATTGTTTCTCATTTTTAGGGATTCTTTAATGACTGGCATAGGCATAAGGCCAATCTGGTGACTATATTTAAATAGGGGTCAAAGTCAGTAACTATAGACCTGTTATTTTAACTTCTATAGTTGGGAAAATACTGGAGAGTTTAATAAAAGAACACATAGATGAGTTTTTGCTAGAAAAAAAAAATTAAGCAATAACCAGCATGGATTCATGAAAGACAGAAGTTGTTAAACAAATCAGATTTTTTTTTTGAGGTGGTAAGCAAAACAAAGGAGTGGCTGTGTACATAGTATACTTGGATTTTGCAAAAGTGTTTATTACAGTTTCCCACACAGCTAATGTGTAAGGTAAAGTCTACATCTTGGAAAAATCAGTTTGTAAATGGATAGAAAACTGGCTAAAAAACTGAATTCAGAGGGTAGTGGTTAATGATTCTTACTCTGAATGGTCTAAGGTTATGAGTGGTGTGCCCCAAGGTTCAGTGTTGGGACCCTTACTTTTTTTTTCGAAAATATTTTTTATTGTTTTTACGAACAATTGAAAAGTACAAGCAGCAATAGGGCTGCTCCCTACAGTCCAGTGAGTCAGCTCGAACAGTAAACTAATCTCAAATAACAAAAAAAGAAAGCAAAAATAGAAAAAGGGCAGTACATGTGAGAACCCAAAAAACATTGCCCATGTACCTTTTTGGTTAGACCCGTATCTTCCTCCCACCACAACATATCTCACCCATGCATATATTCATAAAAAACTGTAATTAAGTTGAGAATACCCTCCCACAATACTGTAAATATTTGAATGCACCCAACCTAATGCACATTTGCTATCAATAACAGTCCAAGTTTCTGTTAGGATCAACAAGAATCACCTCCGTCCATCTTTCAAGAGGAATTAACTCCTGTAAACCTAGATATACATAATTCGTCTTTCACTGTAAGAGCTGAAGCCATCCACCCAGGGGCGTAACGATAGGGGTTGCAATTGCAACCGGGCCCCATGGTCCAGGGGGCCCATGTGCCTCCCTTGTACACCTGAATAGGAGGGATGGTGGGGGTGGCATTTAGAGGACCCAATCTCCTCCATTTTCCTCTATCCAGTTTACTTGTCTTCTGCTGTTCCCAGGGCCCCTGTGTGCTTCCCTGGTCCCCCTGGGGCCTGCTGCAGAGCTTGTGAAAGTGCCCCACTGCAGTACCGTAATAAAGGGACCCACGATGGGAGTAAAGGGCAACAGGATCAGTGGGAAGAGGGAAGGGCCCTGGCCAGGGGTCAGGGGGCCCTTCATAATTTCTTGCACCGGGGCCCTGAAGGTTCTAGTTACGCCTCTGCATCCACCCCCCCCAAACCCTGTCAAATTTTAGGAGAGCTCCCCTATTCAAGTATGTGGTTTTATAGAAGGGTAGGGCCAGGGGGTGTGTCAGGTGTGCCTGGGCACACCCTAATCACCTCAAGCATATTAGCATTAGCACTCTGTATGCCGGCAAGGAGATGGCAAATATCTCCTTCTGACCAGTACTGCCATTCATGAAGTGCTACTGTATTTCTTTCACTGTGCCATAAGAATGTGTGTGTGTATGTATGTATGTATGTATATAAATTTTATATATATATACATATATATATATATATACACACACACACACACGCCTGTGTGTTTGAACTTTGGGGTGCACACCCTAATGCAATAGGCTGCGCACACCTATGGGTAGGGCCTTGTTTACTGAATCTTTCCATGACTCCACCGAAGTAGGAGAAGGACTCTTCCAGGACAAGACTATCCGTTTCCTAGCATTAAAGAATAATATGGTAAGTAGAGTCTTGATGGCCATGGCAGGAGCAAGGTCATCAACCAACCCAAGCATGCAATGTTTTACTGACTGGGCCAAAGGGATTGTTGTAATTTCCTGGACACAGAGCATAATATCCTCCCAATATTTCTTTACAACTGAACAATCCCAAAAGACATGCATAAATGCATAAAGTCAGAAAGTCAGCCCCCCCCGCCCCCCCCCCCCGAGGAGCAACGCCAGCAGGAAGAGTCGACTGAACCAAAAATCTTAGCTATCCTTGCTGGGGTAATATAGATACGATGAAGGAATTTGTGACATATTAACTGGTCAATGGCTGAAATCAGTCTGGCGAAGGGTGCATCCCAGTCATCCTCCCAGTCCTCCGTGTCCAAGTTGGGAACCTCCACCTAGACCTACATCTACTCAGTAAACGGCTTGTCTCAGGAAGGAGGATCTGGTCTCCCTGATTTGCGTCTGATACGTGTGCCTTAGTTGAATATATCTAAAGAAATGGAAATTGGGTAAACGATAAAGAGATTTACATTCATCAAAGGTTTTCAACTGACCAATCGTGGAAATATCACCAAGCTTTTTGATCCCAACCTTCGTCCAGACACACTGATCCTCAAAGGGACCCTTACTTTTTAACATATTCATAAATGATATGGGGTCTGTGTGGCAAATTGGGTTTAATGTAAAGTTATGCACTTGGGGGCTAAGAATATGCATGCATCTTACATACTGAGAGGAGAACAGCTGGGGAAGTCCATGGTGGAGAAGAATCTGGGTGCTCTGGTAGATCATAAGCTTAATAATAGCATGCAATGCCAAGCTGTAGTTTCCAAATCAAGCAAAATCTTTTTTTTGTATTAACCACTTGCTGACCACCTAACGACTATTTACTGCGTCAAAGTGTAGCGTGAATCAGCATTTATAAATGGCGATTCGCACAGGTGCAGCTAGCGGGCACTCTCTCGTACCCGCAGCGAACTCCGTGAGTGGGGCCACGGGTCAGGCAGACTCTATGTCGCCTACTACAGAGAAAGAACGGGGAACCGCCGATGTAAACACAGCCGTTCTCCGTTTTGACTAATCAGTGGCTATTTTTTGCTCTGATCACTGTATAAATGTCAATGGTCCCAAAAAAGTGTAAAAAATGTCCGATCTGTCCGCAGCAATGTTGCAGTCCCGATAAAAATCGCAGATCGATGCCATTACTAGGAAAAAAAAAAAGTAAAAACACCATAAATCAATTCTCATAGTTTGTAAATGTGGCAACTTTTGCGCAAACCAATCAATATACTCCTATTGCGTTTTTTTTACCTCAAATATGTAGAAGAATATATATCGGCTTAAACTGATGAATAAATTTGTTTTTTTTATATATATTTTTGGATATGTATTATAGCGAAAAGTAAAAAATATATATTTTTTTCAAAATTGTCGCTTTTTTGTTTATAGAGCAAAAAAATACCACCAAAAGAAAGCTCTATTTGTGGGGAAAAAAAGGACGTTAATTTTGTTTGCGTGCAATTGTCAGTTAAAGCTACGCAGTGCCGAATCACAAAAGTTGCTCTGGTCAGGAAGGGGGTAAATCCTTCCGGGGCTGAAGTGGTTAAAAGAGGCATAGACTCCAGAGAGAGATATAATTTTGCCCCTGTACAAATCATTAGTAGGACCTCATCTGGAATATGCAGTTCAGTTTTCAGCACCAGTTCATAAAAGGGATATTGGGGAACTGGAAAAAGTGCAGAGAAGGGCAACCAAACTGATAGGAGGCATGGAGGAACTCAGATATGAGGAAAGATTAGAGGAACTGAATTTATTCTCTCTTAGGAAGAAGAGATTAAGGGAGATATGATCATCATGCATAAATACATAGATGGACCATATAGTGAACTTGGTGAGTTATTCACTTTGAGTGCATCACAGAGGACAAGGTACACACTTTATGTCTGGAGGAAAAGAGATTTAATATCCAAATAAGGAAAGGCTTTTGCACAGACTCCCATAATATAATATAATATAACTGGATACTAATATTTATAGTTGATCCATGGAATATCTGCCTTTTGGGGGCTCAGGAAGGAATTTTTCCCCACTGGAGTAAATTGGATTCATGCTTTATTAGGGTTTTTTTGCCTTCCTTTGTATCAGCTGTGGGTACAGGATAGTGTATATGGAGATTTTCTATTTGAGTGTGTTGGTTTTCTTTTTCTTTGATTAACTATGTATCTATGTAACCAATATTAAGGGGCGTTTCCCCATCGAATCCTGATGGATTGGTTTTAATAAGACCTAAACATTTTTTAGGGGTTCCTCTGTGGCAAAAATAGGTTGACAAAGGTTGGATTAACATACTTTAACTAGTTCACTATAAAACAGGCAGTTTGTGATTATCCGCCCAACAAAAGGAGTCTTGGTAACCGCTATGCCAAACAACCAGAGGTGCAGGTTTGCAGAGATTGGTGGATCAATACAGTATTTGCAATAAACTTTTTATTTAATACAGCTGCCTTGGCTGGTTAAATATTATGCTTACAAGTGATTCAGATCTTGAAGGCAGCTAAGCTCTTATTTATGCATTTATAAGCATTTTTGTTAAGCATTATTCTAGATGTACTTCTGTGTATTAACCAACAAACAATACTTTTCTACTGGGGATCTACAGTTTATTGTTCAGCCATTCTCATCTCTGGGATCAGCACTGAGTTTTTGTTTTCATTACTGGTCCTGAGGGGAATTAGGTAAAATACCAGACATAAACCCCACAGCATTAGCAATAAGAGGATTGTAAGAAATCAATTAGTATTTCAACGATCCCAATTACAAGCCGGTGATTCTTACCTGAATCTCTCATCAAATCCTCAGTCATTGCCAGGTGTGTGGTCACCATGAACACTTTACTTCTTTTCTGTCTGTTTTACTTATACATCTCAATTTCTTTGTGCATTATACTGTGGAGATGACAACCTATAAAACCACCAGCTGGGCTGCCAATAAAATATAGAAGGCATTGCCATTTAGCTTAAAGTAGAACTAAAGGCAAAACTTTTTTATTCATTTTAGATAGAGTAACCTGACATTTTGCAATTAATGTCCTATTATGGAGATTTCCCTTGACTTTCTGTCCCATAACTAAAACAAGAAGCAAAAGAAAATCCCTCCAACGTGATGGAATCCCTGGTAGTCACCAGAACCAGTGCTCCCATTGGAAGATTTCTCCTCTATTCCTGTTGTCTACTCAAAATTTTGGAGTTGCCTTCGGTGATAACGGAAACAGGACACATACAGTGGGTGAATCCCCCTAAAGGGGGCACAAACAGCAATAACAATAAAAAACCTGACAATCCTTCTAATCCCCCCCCCCCCCAGACACACACACACACACACAAACACACTAAACTAAAAGGTTTGCTCTTAGTTACAAAGTCTATTTAGCGCCTCCCCTCAAAGTGCATAACATATAAATGAATAAACAAACATATAATTAATTGAATAAGTGTCCATTCATGTCATCAGTCATTTCATGATTAATCCAAAAAAGAGAAAAAAAGTGACATATACATCAGTTCATAATCCAAAAGTGCTGGTGCTGAATGTAAACGTATAAATCAACCAATAATCTTCTAAGGTGACTAGTGCTTGAAGGTGCTCACTAAAGTGCTCAAATATCGTTCCAAGTGAGGCGTGCAAAACTGTGCTGTCACGGACGGCCGTGATGACGCCCTATCACGAGGGCGAAACGCGTTGACGTCACTTCCGGTCGCCGCAGCCGTCTACGCCACTTCCAGTCTGAGTGGAGGGAGAGTGTGGAACGCACGCCGCTGTGGACATTTCATTGTCAACAGGCTTTTTAAATCTGCTATCTTGTAAGTAGCTCTCTGCTTTGCGCAATAAAGTGTTAATAATTTACGGTCTACACATGAGGATGTTTCTGTTTTTGAGCCATCCAGACGATATTCCTGTGTATGAAGATTGAGGTCCATTACCTAGTGCCCGGTTTTTCCTGCTGTCTTTCCCCACTGACACAAGCCTGTTGTGTGGGGACACAAAGGGGGTTCGGCACAGTTTTGCACGCCTCACTTGGAACGATATTTGAGCACTTTAGTGAGCACCTTCAAGCACTAGTCACCTTAGAAGATTATTGGTTGATTTATACGTTTACATTCAGCACCAGCACTTTTGGATTATGAACTGATGTATATGTCACTTTTTTTCTCTTTTTTGGATTAATCATGAAATGACTGATCATGAATGGACACTTATTCAATTAATTATATGTTTGTTTATTCATTTATATGTTATGCACTTTGAGGGGAGGCGCTATCTATGACCATCCATTTATCTTTACAGCAGATGTATATCTGAGGGAAGCTGCCCCCTACTTCATGTAGGTGTGCCCGTAGTGGGTACACATACATATATATATTTTTTATTTATTTATTATTTTTTTGATGCACTTTTTATTTATTCACTACCAGAGGAGGCGCTTTTTGTTTGTTTGAGTATAGACAATACATGTTTATCATGTTAGACATTCGGAGCTCTCTTGTGTCCTGTGTGAAGACTTCCTGTGTTATCTCAAGGAGCCTACATAGCCCTCGTAGTTTGCATCGCAGACCACAAAAGTAGTAGTCCCTATATTGTGGAGATAGATGCAAATGGGAAAGGGATTCAGTAGTTTAGTACAGGGCAGCTGGACAGGAGCTGACACCATTAGTACACAAAAATGCTGTGTGTTGTCAGCCCACAATAGGAAATTAGGAGCTGAGTGCATTTCTGAAGATCAGCACGCATTCTACTGTACTTGCAGGGTGTTAAAGGGTTAAAACATGAGGAAAAGTGCACTTATTGCAGGGAAGTATTGCATATTTATTTTGCCCACACATACACTTTGGGGTCTATTTAAAAAAAAAATGTTTTTACACAAGATTTACACAATTTCTAGTTGGAAAAATGTGTGAATTTTGGGTAAAAGTAGTAAGAATCTGCAGTGAATCCTGTGTGGGAAAAATAATAAATAGACCCCTTCAAGTTTGGTCTTCATGCATTGAGTGGGCCACCTTGAAATATGGAAAGGGTAATGGCCAAGTAGGGTTTAGAAAAACCCTAGTGCCTCAAAAGTATCACACACCTCAACAGAAAAAAAAATCTATCCTTCAATATCCAAAAAGCTACTAACCTTGTTGATAACATTACATTACGCAGTCATTTCAAATAAACTAACAAAGGGAAGAAAAAATATGAATAAAAACATTTCTCAGACTTAAAAAATATAAATAAGAGAGGTACATAAATTCATATCCATTATATGGCACAGATTCTTATAAACAGGTAGATTTTGTAATTCACCTATGGGGTGTTTCCACTGTGTGGATGAGTATCTGCTCCTTCAAAAATTACATATTAATGCAGCCTTTCTCAACATTTTCCCCCAAGAATAACCATTGAAATAGCTTCGAGAACCGCAGGTAAAATAAAATAATTGAGGCCAGAGATACAGTATCTCACAAAAGTGAGTACACCCCTCACATTTTTTAAAATATTTCATTATATCTTTTCATGTGACAATACTGAAGAAAGTAGTGAGTGTACAGCTTGTATAACAGTGTAAATTTGCTGTCCCCTCAAAATAACTCAACACACGGCCATTAATGTCTAAACCGCTGGCAACAAAAGTGAGTATACTCCCTAAGTGAAAATGTCCAAACTGGGACCAATTAGCCATTTTTTCTCCCCAATGTCATGTGACTTGTTAGTGTTACATGGTCTCATATGTGAATGGGGAGCAGGTTTGTTAAATTTGGTATTATCGCTCTCACTCTCTCATACTGGTCACTGGAAGTTCAACATGGCATCTCATGGCAAAGAACTCTCTGAGGATCTGAAAAAAAAGAATTGTTGCTCTACATAAAGACGGCCTAGGTTATAAGAAGATTGCCAAGACCCTGAAACTGAGCTGCAACATGGTGGCCAAGACATACAGTGGTTTAACAGGACAGATTCCACTCAGAACAGGTCTTGCCATGGTCAACCAAAGAAGTTGAGTGCACATGCTCAGCGTCTGCTGGCAACACATGAGTGTTGCCAGCATTGCTGCAGAGGTTGAAGGGGTGGGGTCAGCCTGTCAGTGCTCAGATCATACGCCGCACACTGCATCAAATTGGTCTGCATGGCGGTTGTCCTAGAAGGAAGCCTCTAAAGCTGATGCACAAGAAAGCCCACAAACAGTTTGCTGAAGACAAGCAGACTATGGACATTGATTACTGGAACCATGTCATGTGGTCTGATGAGACCAAGATAAACTTATTTGGTTCAGATGGTGTCAAGTGTGTGTGGCTGCAACCAGGTGAGGAGTACAAAGACAAGTGTGCCTTGCCTACAGTCAAGCATGGTGGTGGGTCAGGGGCTGCATGAGTGCTGCCAGTACTGGGGAGCTACAGTTCATTGAGGGAACCATGAATGCCAACATGACCCCAAACACACCTCCAAGATAACCACTGCCTTGCTAAAGAAGCTGAGGGTAAAGGTGATAGACTGGCCAAGCATGTCTCCAGACCTAAACCCTATTAAGCATCTGTGGGGCATCCTCAAACATAAGTTGAAGGAGTGCAAGGTCTCTAACACCCACCAGCTTGTGATGTCATCATGAAGGAGTGGAAGAGGACTTCAGTGGTAACCTGTGAAGCTCTGGTGAACTCCATGCCCAAGAGGGTTAAGGCAGTGCTGGAAAATAATGGTGGCCACACAAAATATTGACACTTTGGTTTAGACATTAATGGCTGTGTGTTGAGTTATTTTGAGGGGACAGCAAATGCACACTGTTATACAAGCTGTACACTCACTAATTTACATTGTAGCAAAGTGTAATTTCTTCAGTGTTGTCACATGAAAAGATATAATAAAATATTTACAAAAATGTGAGGGGTGTATTCACTTTGGTGAGATACTGTATATCCATTGGTGGTCAGAAGGCCACCCTTATATACTGCTAAAAAAACATCATTGGGATCAAGCCAATGGCTCCTCCAGAATTATGCAGACATCATCAGCAGAGAAGTCAATCGGCCTCAGCCACAACTGAAGGAACCCTTAGCAACCTTTATAGGAACCCAGAAGTTCCACAGAACTTGCAGCTTAGAAGCTTAAAATATACAGGCATTGTCCAAATGTTCAGCAAACCAGATCTGGTTCAGAACAAACATCCACTTGGATCCTGTGATAATCAACAAACAAGAATCCAAACCTCCAATATATGGTAAATAATAAGTACTTAGAAGGAAGATGTGAAAGTCCGCTTTGTGATTAGGACCAAGTGAATGTAAGATGTTCTCTCCAATATACAAACAAATAATGTTGGATTAATATACAGAGGCCATATGCTAAGAAAAAACTGCTACAGAGAGCTCCAGTGGATTGAAAGTTTGTTTAGAGAAGAGTGTACCATCATGCTCACATTAAGGAATTGTGCACACAGTTAGGCCCCTTTTACACCAGAGGCGCTTTACAGGTGTTTTTTTGCTAAAAACAGTGCATGTAAAGCACCTCTAAACTGTCTCCTAATACACCCCAGTGTGAAAGCATGAGTGCTTTCACACTGGGGCGGTGCGCTTGCAGGATGGCAAAAAATCTCCTGCAAGCCGCATCTTTTGGGTGGCGTCGGAGCGATGTGAGTAGGTGAAAAGTGCACCGCTGCCGCCCGAAAAGCGCCGCAAATTAGCTAGCGCTCGGGCGGTATTGGTGTGAAAGTAAGTGAAAGGCTGAACTTTTGTGTTCAAGAAGTACATCCGACATGCATGCGTGTTATAGGCTTTAAAACTTGTCTTACACTAAGCATGATGAGCTCTGTGTCCCTCGTCTGTTTCTTATAGGTAGGTCAAACCTTTATTAACCCCTTACTGATACTGAGAGCTTCCCCTTTAAATGGGTTGTGATGCTCGAGGCCTTTCATAAAAGGAAGTCAAATTATAAAAGGAGTGACATAGAGGGGTGCAGACCTTGGAGGAGGGTACGCTAGGAGCTACTGTGTATGCTGTATATGTCAGGAACCATGAATCAGACCAAGACAGAAGTGCAGTAAAATTACACTTTTTAATAAAAAGTTAAAATGATATAGACAGAATAAACGTGGTCAAAACATAGCCAGGGTTCGGTAACCAGAGCGGAATGTCAGAGCAAGTCAGTGAAACAGGAGTCCAGAGATCAGCGAGGTCAAACAAACGGCATGCAGGGTCAGGAGCCAGGAGGAGAGTCAGCGGAGCAGGGTCTTGAATCCAGGAACCAGAAGGGACCGTCAAACAGGCAACGTTTTTCACAGGAAAACACAGCAGAGATTTCTCCACAGATGTTGACCAAGGCAAAGGCATCTGTGATCTGATCCAGGCAGTTTTTATAGCAACAGAGCTGGCTTAATGAGGCAGGATAAGGTCATCAGGTGAGACAGAGTGGAAGCTGAGACTGACAATTAACCCTCAGCTGAGCAGCTTGCTCTGAGAAGAGAGAGCTGAGCCCAGCCCTGATAGTATATTCTTGCATATTATAGCAAGAGCTCTGGGGACCACACCTTAAAAAGTTCAGCTTTAGACCTCATGCACACTGGACGTTTTTACAGCTGCTGCTTTTAGCTGCAGACGTTTTTTTTTTTACAGTCAATAAACTCTTCATCATATTATCCTATGTGTTCATGCACATATAGGCTGTTATCAACTGTTTTTGGCTGTGGCATTTTTGAGCTGTAACAAAAACCCAAGACTAGTGGGTCCTGAGAGATGTTTTTCAGCCGTAAAAATGCTCTAACACTATAAAAAAAACGCAAAACCGCAGCTTAACGTTGTATACACAGCGTTAAGCCTCGTCAGGCGTTTCTCTGTCTATATTCAAAATCAATGGTTCCCTATGGGAGCCCATTGATTTGAATAGAAGTCGCACCAGAAGTCGGATCATGGTGATCCGACTTGTATTGCGACTTGTGTGCCGAGGATAGGGTTCCCCCCAAGAGGTACTAGACCCTTTGGTCTGGTATAGATTATAAGGGGAACCCCCACGCTGAAAAAACAGCGTAGGTTCCCCCCCAGAATCCATACCAGATCCTTATCCGAGCACGCAGCCTGGCAGGCTAGGAAAGGGGGTGGGGACAAGCGAGCGCCCCCCTCCTGGACCATACCAGGCCGCATTCCCTCAACATGGGAGGGGGGTGGATGCTTTGGGGCGGGGGGTGGTGGTTGTTGGAGTGTGCTGGCGGGAGGTTATTGGAATGTGGAAGCCCCCAATAACAAGGGGGTCCCCAGATCCCTGCCCCCCCTCCCTATGTGAATGAGTATGGGGTACATTTTACCCCTACCCATTCACCTGAAAAAAGTGTAAAAACACACTACACAGGTATTTAAAATACTTTTTTAAATCAGCCTCGGCGTCTTCTCCCTCTCCAGCTCTTCTGTCTCTCTGGCGTCTTCTTTCTTCTCCTCTTTTGCGAGATCTTCTTTCTTCTGAGAGGTCTTCTATCTTCTGTTTTCTGCTGCTGTCTTTTCCCTCTGTTTTTCTTTCTATGTTGACATGACCCAATCTCCCACACGAATGGTGTCTATGCGCTCTGCATTGACTTATATTGGCATGGGGCGGGGCCACCCGCTGACGTCATCTAGAGGCCCCATCCCCCTGTGACGTCACCGCCCCCTCATTCCTCGGCGGTGATGTCATAAGGGGGCAGGGCCCCCCTGCCCCAAAGCACCCACCCCCCATGTTGAGGGCATGTGGCCTGGCATGGTCCAGGAGGAGGAGGGGGCGCTCGCTCGTCCCCACCCCCTTTCCTGGCCTGCCAGCCTGCGTGCTCGGATAACGGTCTGGTATGGATTCTGGGGGGGACCCTATGCAATTTTTTCGGCGTGGGGGTTCCCCTTAAAAACCATACCAGACCAAAGGGTCTGGTACCTCTTGGGGGTACCCTACGCAAATTTTTTTTTCTAATTTTTTTCAAGATTCTCAGCACACAAGTCGCACCGCAAGTCGGATCATCATGATCCGACTTCTGGTGCAACTTCTGTTCAAATAAATTGGCTCCCATAGGGAACCATTGATTTTGAATAGAGACAGAGAAACGCAGCTTAAAGCTAGTGCGGAAAAATGAGCATTGACGCCAATGCAAAACGTTGATAAAAACTCGCTTTTAACGCAGCTTTTTTCCTGCATCGGTACTAGCTTACAGCTCGTTTTTCATAACGTCCAGTATGCATGAGGCCTTAAAGTGGTTCTAAAGTTAAAACATTTCTTACCTTAACTACTTGCCGACTAGCCACCGTTGTTTGATGGTCAGCTCTATTGCGACAATCTCCGTAGATGTACGGCGGTGCTTTAAGAGACTGTACGGGGTGCGCCCGCTGCACGTCTCTGGAGCCGATGCGCGTGGTCAGTGGGTGCGATGTCCGCTGGCTACCCACGATTGCTCCTCACAGAGCCAGAACGGGGATCCGTTCATGTAAACAAAGGGATCTCCTTTCTGACTGGGATGTGGAGAGAGATCTGCTGTTCCCGGTGATCGGAAGCAGCTTTCTCTCTCCACCCCCAGTCACCCAGTCACTACAGTCCCCCACAGTTAGAAAAACCTACCTAGGGAACACTTAACCCCTTGATTGCCCCCTAGTGTTAGCCCCTTCACTGCCAATGACATTTATACAGTAATCGGTAGCTATTTTTAGCTCTGATTGCTGTATAAGTGTCAGTGGTTCCAAAAAAGTGTCAAAAGTGTCCGATCTGTCTGCCGCAATAATGAAGTCCTGCTAAAAAAAAATACAGATAGCCGCCATTACTAATAAAAAAAAAATAAATAAATATGCCATAAATCTATTCCCATAGTTTGTAAACGCGATAACTTTTGCGCAACCCAAACAATATATACGCCTATTGTGATTTTGTTTACCAAAAATATGTAGAAGAATATATATTGGACTAAACTGAGGAATAAATTAGTTTTTTCATATATATATATTTCTGATAGCAAAAAGTAAAAAAAAATGTTTTTTTCAAAATTGTCGCTCTTTGTTTGTTTATAGCGTGAAAACCGCAGAGGTGATCAAATACCACCAAAAGAAAGCTCTATTTGTGGGGAAAAAAGGACAGCAATTTTGTTTGGGTACAGTGTCGTATGAGCGCGCAATTGTCAGTTAAAGCGACGCAGTGCCGTATCGCAAAAATTGCTCTGGTCAGGAAGGGGTAAATCCTTCTGGGGCTGAAATGATTAAAGGGATCGCAGATCGCTGCCATTACTAGTAAAAAAAAAAAAAAAAAACGCCATAAATTAATTCTCATGGTTTGTAAACGCAGCAACTTTTGCGCAAACCAATCAACAAACACCAATCGCTATTTTTTTTTACCGGAAATATGAGGAAGAATATATATCGGCCAAAACTGATGAATAATTTTATTTTTTTATATATATATATATATATATATATATATTTTTTTTTTTTTGGATATGTATTATAGTAAAAAATATTGTTTTTTTTTCAAAATTGTTGCACTTTTTTGTTAATAGCGGTGATTAGAAGTGACGCAGAGGGGATCAAATACTAACAAAAGAAAGCTATATTTGTGGGAAAAAAAAGGGTGTCAATTTCGTTTGGGTACAATGTCACATGACTGCTCAATTGTCAGTTAAAGCGACGCAGTACCGCATCACAAAAAGTGCTCTGGTCCTACGGTGGGAAATCTTTCTGGTCCTTAAGTGGTTAATGCAAAAAAAATATTGAATTTACAAATCACTTTAAATTTAAACCACTTTAAGATAAACAAGTTCATATAAATTAATGACATGTATGTTTAGTAGCCATTATATGTTTCTAGCAGAAACCCCTGGCTATTATATAGCAGAAGACTCTAGTATAAAATTCCAGGGCTTATTAACACAGACCACATTCATGTCCCATATAAGAGGTACATTGCCTGCGTGATCGTACTGTCTGTAGAGCCTGCCATTATCAGATTATCACAGTATGACACATGAACCGAATTATCATAGCACATTAGTGATAGCAGATAACTGTCCAGGTAGCCTTGGGAAAATTACCGTACTTTGCACAAATCTTTTAATGCTATAATAATCCTCCTTATACTAGCCTGTTAATGATAATTGAACAAAGTGGACACCTAAAATATCTGCACACCTAGCAGGAGCCACAATGTAGACTTGTTTATACAGCACGGGTACCAGTGCTATCTGATAGAGACCTTAGTGCATGTCTTAATGACATAACAAACATAGCTGACTATGCACATTAAATTGCCGCTGGGTATGCAAGTATGATTTGATTGCTGAATGAAACAGCACTGTACACATATGCATATTTGCATTGGATCAACTCACATAATGCTAGATCCCCGAAAAGCTTTGGTTTTAATTTAATTTCCTAAACAAAAACAATATTTTCTGTTAAAAATGTGTTTGAGAAAAATGTTCCATTCCGTACCTCCAGTTTTTCTCACCACTGTGGTCGAAAACAAACATCGATTTGATACCACTAACCATCAGAAAATCAAATTAACATTCTTAACATGAAAAATTTCAAACAAAATCTTTATAGTAGTTCCCTAATCTGATCCTATACAATTAAATCAAGGAAACATTTTTCGAAATTGTATATAAAGCCAAAATAGGAGGGATACCACCAAAAGAAAGCTCTATTTGTGGGGAAAAAAGGACAGCAATTTTGTTTGTGTACAGTGTCGCATGAGCGCGCAATTGTCAGTTAAAGCGACGCAGTGCCGTATTGCAAAAAGTGCTCTGGTAGGAAGGGGGTAAATCCTTCTGGGGCTGAAATGATTAAAGGGATCGCAGATGAAATCCGATCCCATCCTGATCCGATCTGCTGGACAGAAGACGAACGTATCGCCTATACGTCTATTTTAATGGATCAGATGGCAGACGGGTGTGAGAGGACACCTCTCTACACCTCACTGCTACTGTGTCCATTAGAAGCGGTTTCTGCACCTCTCCACACCTCACTGCTACTGTGTCCAATAAAAGTGGTTGTGCCATGGCGCCATTCTCTTATATGGGACACATTGTCAGGCAATATCGCCCTACTTTTTTGCCATGCCACAACACAAAGCCTCATGGCCACGACAATGTGTTTTGGGGTGTCTGGTTGCCATTGATAGGACAGCCACGCCTCAAACATGTCTTAACTGCCTAAATTTGCTCATATGAAAGGGGCCTTAGACAGTTGTGACCACAAAACATGTCTCCACCGGAAGCAGAGTTGCCAACCCTACAAGTAGGCAGGTGCAGTCTGTTTACTCCACAGCAGGTGGTGCCCAACCTCAGCATTGCAGAGGGAAAATAAGTCAGAAGGGACATGGTTCCTCTATGGTTTCCTAAGTCACTGGGGCAGCGTTCTGGTTGGATGGTTCAGTGCCCTCTAAACATAATAACTAAAAAGTTAGAGGGAAGCTAGGACATCTAAACAGCTTTTCCTTTTTTCAGTGTCTTACAAAGTATTGAGGTTATTGGATCAACATAGCAGTCAGGTAGCTAGCATTATCAGAAGAGGATGAGAGAAATGGCTGCCTCCATACCTTCTCAGTTCACCCTTTACCATATGCAACAACCCAAAGTGGTTTTCCAATGAAAATCTGATCATATGGAGAGACCCTGTGGAGAGTAACAAAAACTCCTGCCTGCAGAGGCAGAAAATGTATGTACAACAGGGGTGAACTTATCTCTGCTCAATGAAAAGAGGAAGGAGAATAATGTATGGCTGCCTGTGTCCAGCAGTCAAGACATAAGACCAATGCGTACCAGTGTGTTTGTGGTTGGGCAGATCTATCTCCCCTCCCATCATTCTCATGGAGATACAGTATCTGCCGTCAATGACCACTGTTTTTGTGGTATTAGGTAATATCCTTTCACTTCCTATCTTGGAACAAATTTGAAAGTTAAGGGAAGCAATATTCCAAGAGAATAGGTCTCTGCATTGAAAGATGGCCCTTACCTCCTCTTTTGGTAACAACTGTATAATTCTGAATTTCACTTCACCTTCTGTAAGTGGAAATCCCACCAACTAGAGACGTAGACTAAAATATGTTTCAGATGGAATGTATGTGAGATGCTGGATCGGTATAGGTATAGGTTCAGTTTCACACTTAGGAATAGAAACTCTACTGTAGAGTGCAAAAGCTCTGCTTAGGTGACTGTTAAAGGACAACAATACCTGGGATATGGTTGTCTTCTAATTACTTGCTGGCTGCTTCTCAGTGCAGTCAACAGGATAAATACCTTCAAACCCTATCCTCTTCTTAGTGTGTGTTCATGCTCATTCTTTTCTATAGTTGTAAAAGAAGAGGGGGTTGGAACTTTAAATGAGGTGTGTCATCACAAATGGATAATAAGCACCATATGTAAATCAAGTAAGGACTCATGCAAAAAAAAAACAAAAAAAACCCAAAATATTAATAAAAACAAATATTTTTATTGAATGACCATTGATGGCAAGTGGTAAAATGTTGGCTGTACATCATGGTTACATCATAATTCTAGCAAAACATATAATGAGATCAGAGGCGTAACTAGAACCTTCAGGGCCCCGGTGCAAGAAATTATGAAGGGCCCCCTGACCCCTGGCCAGGGCCCTCCCCTCTTCCCACTGATGCTGGGGCCCTTTACTCCTATTGTGGGTCCCTTTATTACGTTACTGCAGTGGGGCCCTTTCACAAGCACACAGGGGCCCTGGGAACAGCAGAAGACAAGTAAACTGGATAGAGGAAAATGGAGGAGATTGGGTCCTCTAAATGCCGCCCCCGCCATCCCTACTATTCAGGTGTACAAGGGAGGCACATGGGCCCCCTGGACCATGGGGCCCGGTTGCAATTGCAACCCCTGCAACCCCTATCGTTACGCCCCTGAATGAGATATTGACATAATAATAAATTAGAACCATGCCCCACTGTCGTGGGAATGTGGGATATAGCACTGATAACATTAGGGGTCAAGTTACAATGTATGTACACAATGGACCAACATAGTTGCATCACAAAAATTGCATATGGTAAGGATTGCATCCTATGGTGCTCGGCGGGTTTAGTGGGAATCCAATTCTTCAGGAGCAGTTGCAATCAGCATATCTACAAAGATTATATAGACAAAAGTAGAATCGGATTCTGAACAAAAAATACATTTAAAGAGACCAAAAACGGATTAGTACTCCTAATGACTTCAACTCACAATTCAGAAGTTTGTAAAAGACTATCTGGCGATGCCTATACTGGAAACTGAGGGAGTAACCCATCAAGTTGGAAGTGCAACATATTAACGAGGACTGCAGGAGAAGTGGAGAACTCCATAGTAAGATATGAAATAAAACAGCTACTGATCCATGTTGGATTCTATAAAAATATTGGAATCTATATAACTATATATAGAAGTTAGAATGTATATCTAATACTGAAAAGTATATAATAAGTGTTAGGTGATTGCTGGTTAGATCCCAAAACTAGGAAGAAACATAAAAATAAAAAAAACCCTCATAATGGTGCAAATAATGTGTTGCAGTGCAGATGTGACAATATAGTGAAACTAACATTGTTAGCAACTCAATTGAATTGCAAAAGGGAATGAAAAAAAGGTGCATAAAAATCAGAGTGTATGGGAGATATAAAGTAGGCAGATACCAAAAGGAAAATGAAGGAAAAGAAGTGAAAAATTGGAATGAACAACAGAAGGCCAATTTGGAAAGAGTCCCATGAGAGTGTGATAAAAGTGAGTACTTGATGAAGTAGCGAAGTATGGTGACTAGATTGAATTGGATCGAATTGGCCAAACTTAGTTACCTAGTGCTGCCTGTTGTTGCCATGATGGAGGTGTAATAGCAATTGTCTTCTATGAAAAGAAACCATGTAGTCCTCTAGGGGAGGTATAAACCCCGCCTTCCCTTCTTTTACATTTATCAGGGATGATTTGGTCCCTATGCCTCATTTATAGTCCCAAAATGTACTCCTTTTCTCATTCTTTTCTATAGGAGATTTCAGAACAGTTCCCATGGTGATCATGGGTATGGCTCTCTCCTACTCAAGATAATGCACCAAGAAGAGGAGCCATCAGGATGTTTTTTGGACAAAAACTGTACAGTTCTGTACAGGGCCACACAGTCAGTATCGCTGTATCAGGGCTGAAGGTATTTATCTTAGTGGAGTGCACCTGGGGGGTTGTGGGTAAGTAAGTAAATAGGTAACAGTTGTCCTCTAAACATAAAGGTGTCTCAAAAGGCACCCTATGCAAAATCCAAGCATTGTGAAGAAATAAGGGAATCGAACCAATAGATTTAGAGTCTACAACAGTCTTTCTCAACATTTTTATCCTACCCTTAAAATAGTTTTCAGGTTTCCGGGAACCCCTGCTAAAACCACTTCACCGGGATTCAGTGGGAAAACCCCACTGACCACCACTTACATTGGTGGTCAGTTGGAAGAATGCCACCCTTACTGACAGCAAAAAGATTGTTGTCTTGCTGCTGATTCTGTCAAGTGGCAATGGCCTGGAAGTATGCAGGCACCATCAGATGGTCAATCAAACATGGTACGATGAACCCCTTGCAACCTCTGGAGGAACCCTTGTTGAGAATGACTGGTCAAGAACAATTTCATTCAATATAAAAATGCAGGGTAAAAAGCAAAAAATCAGTATTCGGGGTTTCCAAGCCCTGATAAAGGGTTTCTATACAAATCCATAACACATGCTGGATTTTTATAATGGAATATATAGTTCTGGATTATAAATTAATCGGTTTGGTGCTCTTATTTCTTCCAAACACCAAAGTTGAATACTTGACACAAGTTCTAACCTTTGCACAAAATTAGAAAAAAAATTTCAGCTGGAGTTTCATTTTAAGAAAGGCATTAATTGATATATATATAGAAGTTTGTAGAGAACCTGTAGGAAGGTTCAGTTTTTTTGTATTATTTTGACTGTCTGCATCCCACAACTGGAAGCAGTCTGGCTGTTAATGAATGCTTTGTTTTGTAACAGGTACTTAAGCTTAAGGGATCATTTAACAATGCTTATACCAACAATGTAGCTGTGGGTGGTCCAGACCAGGACTTAAGGATCTGGAATTGCTGCTTTCTATAGCATTATGTATAGATTTTAATACTAATAATTACTGAACAATGAGGTAGAACTGATGTTTGATAAGAAAAAAAAGAAAATTGTTCCACATAATGTTATTTTATGACCTAATGCTCAGTAAGGCATATATTTTCTATTTAGCCTGATTCCTTGATTAGCTTTCATTTATGAGTTACTGAATGACATACTTGTTGCAAATGCTTGATTTAACCATCATATTTATCTGCTTGCATTTGTGTTTGCAATTTCCACTTCCCTGTGTCTTTCAGATCCAGGTTGAAGTGGAACTAAAGGGAATAATACCCACTCTCATGCATTGCCGGCACCTTCTCCTGTGTCTCAGTTTTTAGCCCTATTCATTGGCTGGTGTGGGATGACATCACTCCTGCGCATGCACAGAAGCTAGTCGTTCTGGCACACAGGGATTGGGCTGGCCACTGTACACTGAGACGTGTATGCGCAGCCCAATTTACATTCTGGGGATCACTGTTAGCATGTAAGTAGGTGTATCGGATTGCAAAAGAGACATTGTATGTCTTTTTTGCAAAAAAAAGCCTGCCTGCTCACAATATGTAACAGTGGAACCTTGGTTCCGTTTTTAAGTGGAATTCGATGCTAAACCTAACTAGTCTAAAAAATGTTCCCTTCCCCAATCTAACACCTATGCTGACTAACCCATGTAAAAAAGATGTATACATATATATATATATATACCTACCTATTTACAGGCCACTCTGGTCCGGTCACCTGATCCGGCTCCACCGTGTCAGCCAGCGGCAGCTGCAGGGGAGAAGATGGAGTGAGGGAAATAGATGGGCCATAGGAGCCTATGGGTCACGCGACCGCTCCCAGGCTTTGTCAGAGTGCTCGCTTTTCTCTAGCCACCACTGGCTGACACGGGACAGAGCATTGTGGTTTTGTGAATGGCCCACAGAACAGATGAGGTTCCGTGAATGACCAAAGGTGGGGGTGGCTCATAAATAACACTGGCACTTCTGTTCATGAGACCCGTAATTCTCATATCCAGAGCAGGTTGGAAGTACCATCCAGCATAAAGAAAAGTATTGATTTTAAAGTACAAAGCAGCAACATGGACATTCATTAAACCTGAGCAGATGCAACATTTGCTTACACATAAGAACTTACAAATATCTCTGTACCAGGATGCTGTGGTTTAAATAGATGGTATTATACCGCCAAATTTTCTGAGATGAGAAAGCGAGAACACCAGTCTGTAAACTACAGAAAAGATCTTGGGAACCACAAAAGGCAAATAGTACAACACCTACTGATAAATCTTGGTACTGCAGCCTCCCTCTAATTTCAATAATTTTTATTACTTTTAACAATGCTAGGGCAGTTTATTTTCCATGGGTCCATGCACACAGTTTAATAAAAGTCATTCAATTTGCGCTGTGTTCACATCCCTAACAAACTAAAAAACGGTGTCATATGTCCTAAGTATGGACTAAATAGGGACCATATGTTCTGCTGCATGCATGTAAACATTTACATAGTTACATGGTTAGTGAGGTTGAAAAAAAGACACAAGTCCAACCTTTGTATGTGCTTTTATGTCAGTATTACATTATATATCCCTCAATGTTGTGGTCCCTTAGGTGCCCATCTAATAGTTTTTTTAATTAATTATGCTCCCAGCTGAAACCACAGTTTGTGGAAGAGAATTCCACATACTTACTGCTCTTACCTTAAAGAACCCTCTACGCAGTTTAAGGTTAAATCGCCTTTCTTCTAGTTTTAATGAATGGCCTCGTGTCTTTGAGTGCTCTCTTGCGCGGAATAGTTTTGTCCCGATTGTGGGGTCACCAGTACAGTATTTGTACATCGAAATCATATCCCCTCTCAAGCATCTCTTCTCCAGAGAGAATAAGTTCAGTATTTGTAATCTTTCCTCATAACTAAGATCCTCCAGTCCCTTAATTAGCTTTGTTGCCCTTCTCTGAACCCTTTCCAGTTCCAGGACATCCTTCCCGAGGACTGGTGCCCAGAACTGGACGGCATACTCCAGGTGTAGCCTCACCAGAGACTTCTTGAGGGGGAGAATTATTTATTTATTCCTGGAGTTTATCCCCTTTTTGATGCATGCCAATATTTTGTTGGCTTTGCTTGCCGCAGTTTGGCATTGCATCCCATTGCTGAGCCTATCCTCTACTAGGACCCCTAGGTCCTTTTCCATCCTAGATTGCCCCAGTGGCTCTCCCCCTAGTGAGTAGTTTACGTTCATATTCTTGGTATGCATTATTTTACATTTTTCTACATTAAACCTCATTTGCCACTTATCTGCCCACCCCTTTAATTTGTTCAGATCTTCTTGCAAGGTTTCCACATCCTGTGGAGAAATTATTGCCCTGCTTAGCTTGGCATCATCTGCAAATATTGAGATTGAGCTATTAACCACATCCTCCAGATTGTTTATGAATAAATTGAAAAGGATTGGTCTCAGGACAGATCCCTGGGGAACACCACTTTCGACACCAGACCATTCCGAGTACTCCCCATTTATCCACACCCTTTGGACTCGCCAGTGTAACCAGTTTTCAATCCATGCACTCACCCTTTGATCCATGCCGACAAACCTTAGTTTGTACATTAAGCGTTTATGGGGAACTGTATCAAATGCTTTTGCAAAATCTAGATATACCATGTCTACGGGCCTTCCATTATCAAGATGGCAGCTCACCTCCTCATAGAAGGTTAATAGATTGGTTTGGCATCAGTGATTCTTCACCGTGCTGATTACCGCTAATGATACAGTTTTCATTACATTATACAATCTTGTATATAATCCCTTATTATTCTCTCCACGAGCTTGCATATTATTGATGTTAAGCTAACTGGCCGGTAGTTCCCAGGGATATACCTTGGTCCTTTTTTATATATTGGTGCTACATTGGCTTTTCTCCAAATAGATGGCACCATACCAGTCAGTAGACTGCTCTTAAAAATTAGGTACAATGGTCTGGCAATTTCTTGACTGAGTTCCTTAAGGACCCTCAGGTGCAAGCCATCTGGTCCTGGTGACTTATTAACGTTAATTTTTCAAGTCTATTCCTAATTTTATCCTCAGCCATGAGGGTGCTTCATGTGACGTGTCGTGAGGACCAACATTGTAGTTTTGGATACTCGGGGCCCCCCGTTTCTTTCGTTAATACTGAGGAGAAAAATAAGTTTAACACCTTTGCCATCTCTCCATCCTTTGTAAGCAGATTCCCTTCATCATTCTTTATGGGGCCAATATGATCTGACCTCCCTCTCTTACTATCTATATACTTAAAGAATTTCTTGGGATTCTTTTTAATCTCCTCAGCTATGTGTCTTTCATGTTCTATCTTAGCTGCTGTGATTGCACTTTTACATTGCTTATTGCATACTTTATAAAGATGGAATGCTGACAGAGACTCCTCAGTCTTGTATTTTTTGAAGGCCTTCTCCTTTGCTTTTATATGTGCTTTTAAGTCAGAGTTAAGCCACCCTGGTCTTTTATTAGCACTTTTAAATTTATTTCCCATTGAGATACACTGGCTAATATCTGTGTTTAGGGTGTCCTTGAAGCACTCCCATTTTTCCTCCACGTTCATTGTTCCTAGAATTTTATCCTAACATCTTCCAGCAATGAGTGTAGTTTATGGAAGTTGGCTGTCCAAAAATTCAGTGTCTTTGTATTCCCCTTATGTTTCCTATTTGTGTGATTTACACTGAAACTAATTGACCTGTGATTGCTATTTTCTAGATTGCCCCTTACTTCCACATCTGTGATCAGGTCTGTGTTGTTAATAATCATAAGATCTAACAATACTTTTTTTCTTGTTGGTGCAGTTACCATCTGACCCATGAAATGGCGAGCCTTAGCTGAGTGTGCAGTGCCTTCCGCCCAGTTTATATCTGGATAATTAATATCCCCCATTATAATGACACTTCCCATCTTTGCCACGATTCCAAACTGTGATAGGAGGTCCGCCTCCCCCTCTTCCCTCTGGTTAGAGGGCCTATAGTATATTCCTAGTCAGTGGCGGCTGGTGAAGTTTTAGGATGGGGGGGCAGGCCCCGCTCTTCCTTTTTGACCCCTCCTACTTCCAATAAGCCCCACCCCTTATAGAATCCAACGACTCTGTCCCCTGTATTCCACATATTGTGCTCAGTATCACATCACAGGACACAGTATACAGCTCAGCATTACATTACTGGACACAGTATACAGCTCAGCATCACAGGACACAGTATACAGCCCCAGCATCACAGGTGGGGTAAATTGCAGCCAATAACACAGGTGGGGGTAAATTGCAGCCAATAAAACAGGTAGGGGTAAATTGCAGCCAATAACACAGGTGAGGGTAAATTGCAGCCAGTATCACAGGCGGGGGCAAATTGTAGCCAGTGACACAGGTGGGACAGTTTTGCAGCCAATAACACAGGTGGGGTACTTTTGCAGCCAGTGACACAGGTGGGGGCACTTTTGCAGCCAGTTACACAGATGAAGAATTAAAGTATAAATCGTTGATAGAAATAAACATATATTTATTAGTACTTTTAATAAAATTGATTTTAAACAGTAATAAAACATGCCATGAATCAAAGACTAATCATCACAAAGGGCACAGTATAGGGTGTAAGCAGAAGGGCTCAATACTGGTATCAGGAGGACACTGTACAGGATCTGGAACACTGCCATCCTGGGACAGATTAGTAAAAAGCGTGACTGTTCCAGCAAATCTGGAATGGTTGGCAAGTATGATGTTTTACAAGATTATCATGGGGCCCCCATGCACCTGGGGGCTCTGGGCAGTGCCCAGGGGTGCCCATGCATTCGATGGCCCTATTTGTAGGGCTTTGGGTTGGATAAAGCCTTCAATCCTAGGTTCACATCTTAAGTGGATAGGGAATGTCTGGCACTAGAGTGAGGTATTCTCTTTCGGAACAAGATTGTTTCTGGCTCTGCAAGACTTTATATTTTATGTATCACATGGGCCGGGGCCCAGCATGCGATTGCTGATGGATACTTGCCCACTGTATGTTGGCACAATGTGCGCAGCCTAATTCCCACTGGAGGGAGAGGGTATGTAAGGTACTGGCTGGCAGGATTATGGACAGTATGTATGCGCAGGAGTGACATGATCCTGCTTCAGGAATGAAGATGGCGAAAACCGACACACAAGAGAAGATGCCATTGCTATTGAGGGACTGTTGGAAAGGTGAGTATTGATCCCTATATTTCTGCTTTAATGCTCTACTGACCATTCTACCTTCTCCACTAATCTTCGCTTGACATTGCTTGTATCTGTGCCTGCAAAATATTACATTAATACAGCTTTGCTTCTACTGTCCCTTACATTGTTGGTTACCATTCTTGTATGGTACAAGTTCTATATGCCATGGTTACTGCTGTAATTACCCTTGCTAATACTGGACTTTCACTTCCCGTCTAATAAATTGCTCATGTTATCTACCCTGCCTCCTGGGTTGGGACCAAGTCATCCAGAGCACAGGGCGAAGATGGCAAACAGCACCCCACCCCCGAGAGGAAGGAACTAACAGCAGAGTGTGCAATGCAACGTATGTAATATTTGTGGCATGCACCACAAAGCGTAGATCGCTTTTCAGAGGGTGCTTTACAGGGTGTGAGTAGGTGATATGTCACCTCTTTGCTGCCTGTTTTAACTGTGAAAAACCTATTGCATGCGGTTTTGAAACAATAATTCAGACTAAAACTGTGGTCACACTGAATCAGGTTGGTGTCCCAGGGGCTGGGAATAATCATTATAGTTTCTGCACTGTTAGAACTTTATAGAAGAATCAGGAGTGCAGGGGTACTCATTCTGAGCTCCCAACTGCTGCTGGGCACCTGCCCATCTACCCAGTTTCTGCAGATGGGTGGGCTCCTCTGGAAGATCCATGGGCTGAAATCTGCAAACATCACCTCCTCTTCTGCCATAGGAGAGCCCCTTCTGTATCTGGGAAGGTGTGTACCTGGAATGTAATTAGACATGTCCTGCGGCTCCTGATTGAACAACTGAGAAGCCACAGTCACTAGGGGAGTTGGCAGAGCCTTGCCTTAGATGCCAACATACCTTGCTTCTAGGTCCATGCCATTGCAGGGGTGGTCCTGCCCGGGGCTCTAGGATGACTCAGGCTCCATGCTGCCCTATGACAGGTGCATGCAGGTGAACACAATAGGTTGTTCCAAGCACTCCTTCCTGACTGTCTCTCTATTGCCACCTGCTGGAAGGATATTGTATGCACATCATGGTTCCAGCACAAGGGAGTTCTTAAAATGGTTGTCAACTCGTGACAACCACTTTAACCTACAGGTAAGCCTATGATAAGACTTACCTGTAGGTGCCCTGCATATCTCCCTAACCTGCACAGTTCAGGAGATATACAGTGTACGAGCTGTGCTGACGTCATTTTGGCACATGCGCAGTGGAGAAACGGCCTCCGTGCCGTTTCTTCACTGTGATCGTGCGGTGACTGGCGGCTGACACACGCATGCGTGGGAGTGACCTCACGCGACTCCAGTCAGTCACAAAGCCAGAGATCGCGGCCTCCGAAGGAAGAGGTGCAGAAGATGGACGCTGCCAGCACAGGGGACAGCGCTGGACATCGCAGGCTTCGTTTGCAGGTAAGTGGCACATAATGGGCTACTATAAGATGCATAGCAGCCCATTATGCATCTACTTTGCAGGGGAATGTAGAGGAAGTAAACCCAATCTGGGTTTACTTCCTCTATAACCACTTCAGCCCCGGAAGGATTTACTCACTTTATGACCGGCCCATTTTTTACAATATGGCACTGCCTTACATTAACTGACAATTGCACTGGCGTGCGACGCTGTACCCAAATAAAATTGATTTCCTTTTTTTCACACAAATATAGCTTTCTTTTGGCAGTATATAATCACCTCTGCTGGTTTTATTTTTTGCTTTGCGACGATTTTGAAAAAAAACAAACATTTTTTTTACTTTTTGCTACAATACATATCCAAAAAAAAAAAAAAAATGTAAAAAACAAATTTCTTCATCAATTTAGGCCAATATGTATTCTTCTATATATGTTTGGTAAAGAAAATACCAATAAGCGTATATTGGGTTGCGCAAAAGTTATAGTGTCTACAAAATAGGGGATAGATATATGGCATTTTTATTATTTTTTTTTTTTTACTAGTAATCTGCGATTTTTAGCGGGACTGCGACATTGTGGCGGACAGATCGGACACTTTTTTGGGACCAGTGACACTATTACAGTGATCAGTGCTAAAAATATGCACTGATCACTGTATAAATGACACTGGCAGGGAAGGGGTTACATCAGGGGTGATCAAAGGGATAAGTGTGTCCTAGGGAGGTGCTTTCTAACTGTGGGGGGAGTGGACTGACTGGGAGTACACAGAGATCGCTGTTCCTGATTACCAGGAACAGACAATTTCTCTCTGTACTCCTGTCAGAACGGGGATCTGCTTTGTTTATATAGGCAGATCCCTGTTCTGTCTCTCTGTGAAGCGATCGCGGGTGGCTGGCGGACATCGTGGTCGCCGGACCCGCGCCTCGGCTCCCTTGCCGTGCAGCTACCGCAAGGCTCTGGTTCACAAATGTGTCAACAACAGAACATTACAATGCATCACAGTGCACTTCAGTGCACATTAAAGCGGATCTTCGCTCCCAAAACCACTTCGCATCTATGCATCCCCTTTTTTTCTCTCACGTATTCCCCCCTCCATTCTTGCCTACATATACTGTTTTCCAGCAGCCTCCAGAGATATCCATGTCAGATACACCAATCAGCCTTAACATTATGACCACTGACAGGTAAAGTCAATGACACGGATTATCCCACGACAATGGCACCTGAAAGTGGGTGGGATATATTTGGCAGCAAGTGAACATGTTGTCTCGGAAGTTGATGTGTTAAAAGCTGAAAAAAAATGGGCAAGCATAAGGATTTGAGCAACTTTGGGAAGGCACAAATTGTAATGGCTAGACAACAGAGTCATAGCAACTCCAAAACGAATGCTCTTGTGGGACATCCCTGGTCTGCAGTGGTCAGGACCTTCCAAAGGGGGTCCAAGGAAGGAAAACCAGAGAACTGGTGACAGGGTTATGGACAGCCAAGGTTCACTGATATATGTGGGGCTCGTGGACTCCAACTGTGTAACTGGCCAGAGCCACCATGACGTCACTCTTTCACGTGTGTGTGAGTTCACAGCACAGGGCTCTGGAGGAATGGCCCGGGTGGCGGTTCCTTCAAAGTGCATGTGCCAGCGAGGTCACTGGCTCCATGTACACTAAATATCTTCTAAACGGCGAACTTTTAGAAGATATTTACACTACCTATAGGTAAGCCTTATTATAGGCTTAACTATAGATAGCTATCCACTAAGGGAGTTTACTCCCACTTTAAAGCATCTGCTACTGATGGCTTGGTGCCAGATACCACAGTATACCTTCAGAGGTCTAGTGGAGTCAATACCTGGATGGGTTAAAAGACAGCTGGTTCCTGATGTTGTAAGGAAAGATGGTGGCACGCAGAGGCGGTGTGATGGATCACAGCGGTGGCGGCTGGTGGGTTTTCCCTTTGGGGGGGCGGAAAACAAGCACCCTTCCTCCGGGCAGCCACTGACAGCTCGATCACCATCAACACATCCCCCCCCCCGATCTAGGGCGTGCCGCGGTGTCCTCTCCTCCACTCCTGTGCGGTGCGGGCAGTGGCTCTGGTGTCCGCTCCTCGCACGGCCCTGTGTTTCCTTTCTGTATCTCCCTCCAAAGCACTAGGCATCCAATAGAATTGCCTAACGCTTTGGCCAATCCGGGACCATATCTCACGACCTGCCTCCTGATTGGCAGGGAGGAACTTTAGTGTTAAAATAGCGAAAATGCATTCGCTATGGTCACACAACTGGGTGGGAACGGAATGCAGTTCAGCGCAGAGCCCACCCTATTTTGAAGCCTTTTAGAGCATCTGGCTCTAATTTATGCTTCAAAAGACACCCCCCCCCCCCATCCCCACAATTGTAATTTGTGTCCTGAAAGGGGGCGGGCATATGAATAGGGGGTGGGGGCAGCAGGGATAGGGAGGCGGTGCCTAGGGCTGCCACATCATCCCTTTAATCCAGGACACACATGAATTACACAGTTCTGAGGCTAATTTAATGTAGATAAGGCACCGAGTTTAATTACCACCTTAATCAGCCACAGAATCTGTGTAATAAATATATGTCCTGGATTAAAGGGATGATGTGGCATCCCTAGGCAGTGTCCATGCGCCCACAATGCAGGGGCTGTCACTGGATCACAATAAGACATCATTGGATCACGAAGTGTATGTTATTGCAGCACAAGGGGGTAAAACAAAATTAACCCTGGGGGGAGTGAGGTTCCAATCTAAGGAAAGTAAAATAATAGTGGGAGATTTACGCAGAATCTGGTGCAGCTGTGCATGATAACCAATCAGCTTCTGACTTCAGTGTGTTCAATCAACCACTTCTACAATGCCTATCGTATATTTACGGCGTCAGTGTGGATGCGTCCCGCGAATCACCGTAAATAAACAGTGTTTTGCAGAGTGGCCGCTAGGGGACGCGCACGCCGTACTCCAAAGGAGTGTGCCCGCGGCTCGGGTGGACCCAATGTCCGCCAGCGAGCCGCAATCAGCTGCCACAGCCAAAGAGCAGGGAGCCGCCGATGTAAACACTCTCTATCAGTGTGGGTATAGGAGATCTACTGATCCCTGTCACTGGGATCAGTTAGATCTCTTATGCCCATAACAGCCCAGCCCAGCCCCCCCCCCCACAGTTAGAACACACCCAGGGACACAGTTAACCCCTAGATCTCCCCCTGTAGGTTAACCCATTCACTGCCAATGGCATTTACACAGTAATCAGTGCATTTTTATAGCACTGATCACTGAATAAATGCCAATGGTCCCAAAAAAGTGTCAAAATGGTCCGACATGTCCGCCGCAATATCGTAGTACCACTAAAAATCGCAGATCGCCATTACTAGTAAAAAACCCAGAAATTCTCATCATCCATAAACCTTGCAACTTTTGCGCAAACCAATCAATAAACGCTGATTGCGATTTTTTTTACCAAAAATATGGAAGAATATAAATCGGTCAAAACCGATGAAAAAAATGGTTTGTTTTTTTTTTTTTTTTTTTTTTTTTTTTTTTTTTTTTCCCAATATATTTTATTGAAGATTTTCAAGGCATGTTACATGGAGAGCTTCAACTACATGCTTTACAGTATACAATAGTCTATACAGTAAACAAGAACAACTGCTGTTTGGGT